>QUSF01000657.1:0-24617 GCA_003676055.1 Chloebia gouldiae | reverse complement strand
GCATTTGTGCCCTGTGCCCGGGTGCCCCTCACAGGCCCTGTGGTCACGGGCCAGAGGGCCTTGTCACTGGGGGACGGCCAAGGAGACTGGAAAAGGCTGGGAGAGCAAGGTGCCCAGAAGGGACCGCCTCAGAAAGCGCCCACATCCCCTCCAGGGATGCTGGGGAAAGAGCGGACCTCTGTGACACAGTCCTGGGAGAGGTTTGCTCCCTGCACCTCAGGGCCTTGGTGCCTTTTTTCCCCTACAGGGAGCTGCAGCGTGTCTTGATCCCTTTGTGCTCTCACGCCGCACTCCTCTTGCTCCGGCACCTCAGCAAGGAGGAAGCATGCTATGATCTGATCTTCCTGACATTCCTGGTAGAGGTGAGCCTGTTGGCCAGCGCTGCCTCGCTCAGCTGCCTCCCAGCTCTCTGCCCTCTCGTAGCCACAGCTGCCTGGGACGGTGTCCACGCCCCGTGCTGCTGCCTGGTCCCCGCCCTGCGCGGTTCTGGGCTCCTGCCGGCCGGGTCCTCTGTCACTGCCCTGTGCCTTTCAGGTCCTCGAGTGCCTGGACTTGAGTAAATGTCGTGGCAGCGTTCTCAAGACCATGTCAAGGTACCTCTGGAGTGAATGCTATCACAGGCATCACCTGGCGGTCCGAGGCCTCGTGGTGCTCACCAAGGATCCCTGGATGGTGAGAAGGGGGCAGTGGCTGAAGCTGCGCTGGGCAAAGCAGCCCCTTGGGCTGGCAGGGCTTCAGGAGCTGGGGCAGCTGCTGCCAGCTCTCCTGCCTCACCTGCCCCAGTGCTTTGGGACAGGCCTTCGGCCCGTGAGCCCTGCAGCAGCAGAGTGGGCTTGCAGTTCCAGGGCGCTGTTGGCCGTACAGCCGTCCACAGCTTCCCAGCACAGCCTTGGGTTCCGCACAGGCAAGAAGAACGTGCCGTCTGTCTCCAAGGCTTCTGGAGCTGCTCGGGGATGGAAATGGAGAGGTGGTCATCAAGAGCCTCCATGTGTTCATGAATGTGCTCCAGCACAAAGACATCCTGGTATCCAGCACCACTGCCCCAAAGCTGACTGAGGTGCTCCTGGAGCTCTTTGACCATGTAAGGTTCTGCATCCTGAGCCACAGGCATCAGGTGCTTCCCAGAAACTTGGTGCCCTGTGGATTTTCAGGCCTTTGCCCAGGTGGGCCTGGAGTAGCTGGTGTAGGTCTTTTCCTTTCCTCTAGGACAACAGCCATGTGCGGTTGCTCTCCATTGAACTCTTCTGTAAGGTGATGGAAGTGGTAGTGGATGAGGGGAAAAAGCCCCTGAAGACAATGGTGAACAAGAGCCTGTTGGCACTTTTAATCTACTATCATGATGAGAACTGGCAGGTGGCAAAGGTGAACAATTGTACGATGGTGGGAGGGGGCTGGGCTGCCTCCTGCCCTGGCGCCTGGCGGGCTGCAGCCTCCTCCAGGCCTTGGCACAGGGACACACAGGTCTTGTGCCCTGGGCTCTGGGGCCATCTCTGGGTCTCTGCTGCTCTCCAGGCTTCTCGGGAAACGCTGCTTGGTGCGGCCGAGTTTTTGAAGAGGAGGGATCTCAAGCAGCTGCTGAAGAAGGAGCAGCTGTCAAAGTTTGCTGAGTGCCTGGTAAGGGGGGCCGGGAAGCCGCAGCCTCAGGCTGGAGAAGGCCCCTGAGCGCGGTGCTCAGTGTGTGGGCTGGCAGCTGTGCTCCTGCCCGCTGCTGCGGCCCGAGGCCCGCGGGCTCTTCTCCAGGCTCCCGCGGGCCCGAGCCGGGAGCCGATGGAGCCACGGCCCGGCACAGCTGCGGGGCGGCAGCGCGGCTCCCCGGGCAGCAGCCGGGCCTCTGCCCCCTCCAGAGCCCGGCGCCAGCGGCTGCTGGCCGGGCCTCAGGGCTGTGCGGGCAGGGGAGGCCGGGGCGGGGCGCAGGGAGCGCCCAGCCCAGGGGCCGAGCCCGCGCCAACCCTTCCCTCCTGCCGCTCTCCCCAGCTGGCAGAGGACAGCAGCAGAGCGGCCGAGCACCTGCACCGGGCCCTGCCCTACCTTGAGAGCCCACAGGAGCCCCTGCGAGAGGTGGCCCTCAGGTTCATGGGTGAGCCACCAGCCCGGCTCCCTCCCCGCCCCACAGCAGCTTGGCCCCAGCCCTGCCTGCTGCCCCGGTAGTTCCGTCCGGGCTTGGCGCCTCTGGCAGCCGTGCCCTTGGGCCAGGGCCCGGGCTGAGCCCTGCCGCGCCAGGAGGGCGTGTGGCCCCAGGGCTGGCAGCGTTGCTGGCAGGGAGCTGTGCCCTGCCAGGCCGTGACAGGCTCTGTGTTCCCAGGGATGGCTGGGCGCTACCTGAAGGGACAGCCAGCAGAGCTTCGCCTTCTCACTCAGGGTGAGTGAGGGCAGCGGGCTGGCAGAAGGGGCTGGCCGGGAGAGCTGCAATGCCGGGCAGGGAGCTGCGATCCCTGGGCCCGGCTGCCACGAGCTTCGCTCCTTGTGTGGACCAGGGCTGGTGTGGGCAGGGCACAGAGAGATTTCAGGGACGCCAGTCAGGGGATTCGTGACCAGCGCCTTGCGGCTGATCCCGTTGGCTCCTCATCTCTGTTAGGCATGGCGAGAGCCGGGAGAGATGGCCTTAGCAGAAGAAGCGCCGGGTGGCCCTCTGGGCTCTGACTGTGGTAGTTTATCTGTCTTCCAGCCCTTGAAGCCATGAGCGAAGATGACAGCCCATCCTCCACTAACCTGGAAATTCAGGCAATTTTTAGACAAAGATGTGCAGAACTAAGGTCATCTGCTGGATTCATAGAACCAGGGTCCCAAGAAGAGTAGCAGGAGACAGTGAAGAGAGCACCAGCACTCCGTGTCACTGGAGCTCCAGGCACAGCTGATGCTGGCCACAGCTGTGCCTGCTGGAAGCTCCCATAGCTGCTGCCTTCCCCCCCCTGTTGACAGCTCCCTCCCTCCAGCCCTCAGAGCCTGCCCATGCCCTTTTTATTGGCCCCATCTCCTCCCTTCCCTTTCCCTTCCATTAATAAACAGTTGGCTTTCTCCCCGTTACCTGCATCTCTGTGGAGCTGAAGCAGCGCAAATCCCGGGCCCTGGGAAACACAGGCCCCTGCTGCGGTTCTCTTCCATGCCCTCTTCTGTGCACGCACACAGAGGAAGGAGGGCACGTGAGGCTGGAAAGGTGCCTTTGTTGAAGGTGCACTTCCACAACACGGTGGAGTTGCAGATCTTGCTGAGCAGCCTGGAGCCCCTGGGATTTGGAAGAGCCAACCTGAGTATGCTCTGAAGCCAGCTGTGAGGGATTCCATGGCAAGCTTCCACAGAGGGCAAATGAGCTTGGAATGCTGGAAGTTTTCAAGAAGAGCTTCCTAAAAGCTCAGCAGTGCCCCATCCCTGCACAGGATCAGGGAGAGGGCAGAAGCAGCGACCGTCCGGGCTTAACAGGGAGCTTTGGGTGTGCCTAAGGGCAAACGAAGCAACAGCGCACTCCCTGAGACTGGAGGCGCGACCCTGCCAGTGCCCGGAGCGCTGCCAGGCAGTGCCGGGATGCCGGCCGTGGTTCTGGGGAAATGCCTTTGGAGGACCGGGGCTTGCTTCTCAAGGAAAGTGCTTCCCAGGGAGCTCCCAGTGAGGCAGGTGCAAGTGTGCCCCTTTGGCTCTCTGTGCTCCTTTCAGTCCTTGAGGCCCGCTGGGCTTGGCAGAGGGGCAAGGGAAGGGAGAAGCCCGTGAAGAGCAGGTTTGGCATCCACCCAATTGGAGACTGAATCATCATAGAATCAAGGAGTAGTTTGTGTTTCTTGCAACCTTTAGTCCCACCTGCTTCTGCTATCTGCCATGGTCAGGGATGCCTTCCACTAGATAATGCTGCTTCCAACCTGGTCTTGAACACTTCCAGGAATGGGGCAGACTGATCAACGTGTGTTAGGGCCCTGTGGCGGTGCGTGTTTCTATGAGATTTTACAATGTTTTAATATATTAGTTAGAAGTTTATTGTCAGAGAGTTTTAGTTGGTATGTTCCTTGTACCCCCTATTTCTTCCCCTCACAGTGGCTTTTCCCAGGTTGTTTACACAACGTGTATTTTGTTTTTCTACAGCCAAAACCTCTCCCGCAGCACGGGGACTCC
Organism: Chloebia gouldiae; assembly: GCA_003676055.1. Taxonomy (NCBI): domain Eukaryota; kingdom Metazoa; phylum Chordata; class Aves; order Passeriformes; family Passeridae; genus Chloebia; species Chloebia gouldiae. The sequence goes on along the minus strand of QUSF01000657.1, from coordinate 20,519 downwards.
ATGGCAAAGGGGATCAGGATTTACACCACTCTTCTTTTTTTCACCCCAAAAGTGTGGAGGGCGCACGAGTTTCACAGCGAGGTGGTGCAGCTCTTGGGCACGGCTTGGGAAAACTCGCTGTGTGAAGGATAAATGGTTTGGGGAATGATTTTCAGGGCAGTGCTGGGGATGGAGGTTGGGGGAAGTGCTGGGGTCAGGCTTTGTTCAAGGAATATGGAGAGGAGGATGACGGTGGAAAGCAAATGTGTTGTATCAGAAAGCAAAGTTTTGCAGAAAATGAGCCCTTCGGGCTGATTTTACCCTAAAAATATGAATTTACATCTGTGGCCCCAGCAGTAACACTGATTAGGATATTGGTGCTGTGTCAGGGAAGGTTTAAGCTGGATGTTGGGAAAAGAGTGAGTTCTGAGCAGGCTCCCTGGGGAATGGTGACATTCCCAAGGCTGCCAGGGGTTAAGAAATTTTTGGACGAGGCCAAGGCTGGGATTGCTGGGGTGTCTGTGCAGGGCCCGGGCTAGACATGACAATCCTTGTGTTTAACCCAGGGTATTCCATGCCTATGGCCTATCTCAGCAGCAGGCAGGCTGTCTCAGCAGCAGACAGGAAACAAAGATAAAGGAACCCAACAGTAAAAAGTACTTCTAAAACCCACCAGAAACAGGCACAGAGCTGGAAAAGCACTCCCTACCCCTTGAGAACAGCCCTCACGTACATGCAAGGTGCAATAAGGGCGCCCGTCTTACGCATGCCATAATTCTTTATAGGGCGTGGAAAGTTCGCTCGTCGCACAGAACACAAAGGGAATTTAAAGGGCTTTAACCACGGCCGCCCTCGGGCGCTGCCCGCCCCCCTCAGGCCCTCACGGGGCCCGGCCACGCCCCCCGTCTTGGCCACGCCCCCGTCTTGGCCGCGCCCCGTCTTGGCCACGCCCCCCGTTTTGGCCACGCCCCCGTCTTGGCCACGCCCCCGCGGTGCTCCTGAGCCCCGAGAGGCGGGCGGGAGGCGCTGAGGGGAAGGCGGAAGTGACGTCAGGGCGCGGCGCCTGCTGCGGGCGGGCGGTGCCGTGAGGGGAAGATGCCGCTGGCGGTGATGGCCGAGAGCTCGGCGAGCTTCAGGCGGCTCCTGGAGCAGTGCGAGACGCAGGAGCTGGAGGTGCGGCGGCTGGGGAGGGGTCTGTGTCCGTGCGCGTGAGGTGGGCAGGGTGCGTGGGCGTGTGTGTGGGAGCGGGGGGAGGGCTCAGTGTTTGAACTTGCCCCTTGGGCTCGCCAGAGGGCCCGTCGGAAAGTAGCAGCTTGCAGATAAATGGGTGTTTCCGTATTATTACTCGCGTCGCTTCAGAGGGAATGGGGGGAGTGGTGGAGTTTGTGGGTTTCCCTCCTTCTCGTGGCTGAGAGAAAGAAGATATCGACCAGGGGAGTGCAGCCCTGAGCCCGGCTCGGGGAGTTACCCTTAGAACGAGTTTAATGTGGCAGCTTTCACTGGGAGCTCCCTCCGTGCTGCTTTACGGTCTGTTCCTTGATGAAAGGCTTGAAGCCTTATTGGAAATCGTTGCAGCTTTCAAAATTTTCCAGCTTTTTTTGTCGCTCGTTTATTTCCTCCTTGTGAGCTCTGCTGAGGTGTGGCAGGGGCCGAAGCTTAGCTGGAGGTTCTTGGGAGGGACAGAGAGGCTTTGCTGTGGTGGAGTGGCCTGAGCTGAAGGTAGACCAAGTCGGGGGTGATTTAATTTCACTTTCAACAGCTGCAACTCTCATGAGCAGAGGAAGATGGAAGACGCAGGCTTATTTATTCCCCCCAAAAATTGCACAGACCTGTTATACGATGTGAGAAAAAAACACAAATAAAACTCAGTCTATCTTGGAGTGTTCAGTTTACATAAAACCTGGCTTGCTGCTGCATTTTGTTTCACACCCCCCTTTAGAATCTGCAAGCCAAGAATGCGTGTTTGTTTTCAGGCCCCTGGAGGAATTGCCACAGCCCTGTTTTATGGCCAGCTGCTGGCTCTGTACCTGTTGCACAGCGACATGTAAGTGGCTTATCCCAGCCTGTGGCACTGGCTTTGTCACCAGCATGTTGGGAATGGGCTCTGGGATTAATAAAAATGTTGGCTTTACAGGGAAATGATGACAATATTCCCGGGGATCGAGTCTCTCTCACCCCTTGATCTGTCAGGAAAGCTGTTCTCCTTTTGTGTGGGGGAATTTGGGAATGCAGTTCCTCCAGTGGTGAAATTGGCTCCTCTGGGAAGTGTTAAGCATTTCAGAGTTTTGTTTTGTAGCTCTTCAGGGCTACATTAGTTTTGGGATGGATTTGGGGTTGTTTTGGATTTGTTTGTTTGTTTTGGGTTGGATTTGTTCCTTCGGTTTAAATTCCAGTTCCTTCGGTTTAAATTTGGTTTAACTCTGGACCATCCCAGTTAAAAATGAGGGTTACTGTTGGCTTGAAGGAGCTAAATCTGCAGGAATTCCTGGGAATTTGGTGTGGGGGGGTTATTCCATGTCCTTGGGTGTATTTAATGCACTAGACTTCAGGTTTTGGGGAGAAGTTGCTTTCCCAAACTGGTGTTAAATGAGGCAAGTAATAAACTGTTGTTTGTGTTACAGCAGTGCAGTGTTGTCTGCTGGAGAGCAGCTCTGCTTTTCCCACTTCAGTATCCAATATTCCTTCCTTCCTGGAAAGAATATTGTTAAAGCACTGAGAACGTTCATTACAGCATCTGGACAAACCTTGTGGTGTCTTTTTACAGCATATGGTGATTGGCAAGTATTGTTAGTCTTTCTGTTTATTTATTTTTAGGAATAATGCACGTTATCTCTGGAAAAGAATCCCTCCTGCTATCAAATCTGTAAGTACTGGGCCATATTTACCTCAGAAACCTGCTGCTTTTGTTGCACAGCAATGCTCTCTGAAAGCCTGGGGGTGGAAATGGGTTTATGCATAAGCATTTTCTTTTGGATTAATACTGGCATTTGTTTTGGGTTTTTTTTTTTGGTCACAACAGGCTAATCCTGAACTTGGTGCAGTTCGCTCAGTGGGACAAAGAATCTGGCAGAGGGACTTCCCAGGAATCTAGGCAGCAATCAGTGCACATCAGTGGTCTGAGACTATCCAGCCAATCGTGGAAGCACTCAGAGGTACAAGCTGAGCAGGGAATTGCCTGGAACTTTTTCTGTCTGCTCCAACAGAAACAACTTGTTAATTGTGAAAAATCAGGTCAACTGTTGCCAAGTTTTTGTAGGTTTTCCTAAAAGGTTTTCAGGTGTTCGGTGTAAATAAATAGCTCTACAAAACCTTGTAGAAACAAGTAAATTGGTCTCAGTAGGATTTTGTTTCTGTGTATTCTTTGACACTGGATTTTCTTAAACCATGTGGTTTGTTCTGTAAGAGCAAAACAGACCATAAGTCACCCAGTTTTATCAGACTTCTAACCAGGGAACGTGGCTTGGCATTTCAGAACCTCGTAGGACTTACAAGGTGGTTTTTCTGTGAAATGTTTTCCATCCTGTCTAACGGTAACATGCAGATTCTTGCTCCTAGAGGGCAGTGCAGACTGCTAAAAAGAGGTGTTTTGCAAAACAAGTTCTCTAAAACTGCTTTTTAGATGCCACTAATTAGTAACTAATTGCTGGCATATTGCCAACAGAGAATGCAGAGTTGCCTGAAGTGCTTTATGTGCTGGTGGTGCAGCCCAGGATGCTGCAGGCTGCACTTGGAGGTTCAGTGTAGGCTCTGAGGGGCTTTGTCCTGGCAGAGAACAAGCTGTTGTCTCTTGCTGCCGACTGGGAGCTGTGGGAAGAGAGGGGGAACTCCTGAAGTGCTCACTTGAAGGCTGGTAGTGATTTTCCAGAGGTGGTGGAATTGAGGAAATGTTCTCAGCTTTCCCAGCTCTGGAGATGAGTCTTTTGTGTCCTGTGTTCTCTCTCCCTAGATGCAAGCAGGAGACGAGCCTTTGGACTGGTTTCCCAGGCTTACACGTCAATAGTTGCAGAGGATTTTGCAGCCTTTGTTGGCCTTCCTGTAGAAGAAGCTGTGAAAGGTACTTGGCATTATTCCCCGAGTAATTTTTATACTGCTGATAAGCTCACAGAGCTCTAAGTGCTGATTAATAAAAATGTCTCTGCAAATTCTGAACCTGTTAAGTGACTGGGCAACGATCAGAGAGGAAAAAAAATCTTGGTTCTGGATAATGGTTTGGTTTTTTAAAGAACTATTTGCCGTTAATGATCACTCTTTATTCTCCCCTTCTGTGTCTTACAAATGCCTTTCCAGCTGTGCTGGAACAGGGCTGGCAAGCAGACTTTGCGACTCGCATGGCGATGCCTAAAAAGCCAGGTAGGTGGAGCAGTTACTACATGAAACATTCAGCATTTTCTAGGAATTAGGTGTGAAGTTTTTAATTACAGCTTTGCACAGGTTTCTCTTAGATACTTTTTGGACACTCCTGCTGCTCATAAACACAGGGCATGTGTAAAATGTGAGGAAGTACAAAGTGGTGGGTTTGGTTTGGACCTACAACAAGTAGTTTGGATTAAGCTAAAGCCTCCCATTAACTTGTTTAAACAAAAGCAGACAGGATATGCTGTGATTGCTCCCTCTTCTCCTCTGCTGCTGGCTCTGCCTCTCTGCAACACAAGCTGGGTGACCTCAATGATGTGTCACAACCTAATAAAGATGAGTGAAAAACAGACCATCTTGAGCCTGAGATTTTTTTTCCTTCAGGAGAATTAGAGCTTCTTTAGGCAGGTGTTCCAAGGAGAGCTCCAGTTGTTGATGTAATTTTCTTTGCTTTTAAAATCTAAATCTACTTTTCTTCATTTTCATGGTGTTGATTACAGAATGTCTGTTCCCGCAAAGCTTGGTCTGCAAAACTACTTGGCTTTTTTTTTTAATTTTTAAATTTTTTTTTTATTTTAATAAATCTCTATCTGGCTGTGGCAAAAACAAATATTAAGGTGTAAAAGCGAGTTGAAAGAACTGTTCTTTTAAACTGCTCTGTGCAGCTCTGGCAGAAGGAGCCAAATTACAGCATATCCAAAAGGGTAGGATATGTTAGACTAAGAAATACACTGTTTGTATGGGCAGAGTTTTTGGGTTTTCAGAGCCTCTAATAAACAGATGCCAGATGTTGAAATCTACCCTTAAGGGGCACAAAGCCAAGTAGAGCCCTGAGATTTTATAGATGAGCAGGTGGGGGTTTTATGAACTGGTTGCAAAAGATGAAGAGCTTAAAAAAACTGGGAATTGCTTCCATGTGGTTGTTTTTTTCCAAAAGTGAGTGCAAGGAGTACTATTCAGGCAAAAGAAAGAGGCTCTTTTGAAGTAGCTATGCCTTGAATATTCTGCTTTTTAGTTATGAAGTCAAGTGTGATGAATAACCAGGTTTAATTTTAATTAGCTTTTGATCCATGTTTTGTTGCATAGAACTGTTTAAAGCTGTTCCACTGGACTCATTTTGTATGTTTTTCTCCAGGTGTGCTGGAAGCTTCCTTGAACAGGTTTCTTCCTTCATCAGGTATTTTTGTTTATATGTAATGGATTTAGCTAAACCTGCATAAACAGTGTCAGCACTGAGTAGGAATTGAGTCCTAGAGAATTGAAAGTTGTCACTAGCCCCCCAGAATAAAAAGCAACAGCTCACCCCAATCAGGTGCTATGTAAATGTGCTTCTCACCCCCTGACATTTTAAGCAGTGCTTAAGATTCCTGCGGTTCCCAGTTGCATAGCAGACCTCCCGTGTGTTCTGCTGGTCTGATCACCCACCAGATCTGTTTGTTTGGAGTCCTCAGGATAGCAGCTTGCAAGGAGCGGAGCAACCAGAGAGCTGCAGGAGCTTTCTTCTCAAGGCAGAGTACTGTCAGCCCTCATTGCTCAGACTCCTGTGTGTGCAGAGAAATTCTGGAGGCTGCTGACAAGTGGAACTTGTTGCAGCAGTTTTTGTGGTTAGTGACTCCTGGACTGCTGAATGGTGCAGATAACAATTATGTCAGCTGGAGCTGTGCAGGGAGGAGATACAGTTATGATCCGTCCCCAGAAGGCTGCTGAAAGTCGGATGCATTTAATTGGTTTTCCCTTACTATTGTGATGGAAGGTACTGCTGAGGGATTTGCTTTCTAAATTTAATGAATGATCCATTGGTTTTATCGTTGTAGAACCTGCTCCAGTCCCACCAATTCCCAATGAACAGCAGTTGGCCAGATTGACTGACTATGTGGCTTTCCTGGAAAACTGATCACCCTGCTCCTGTGTTCAGAACAACGTGGGAATCTTGTGTACTGACAGTTTTAGATCCAAGATTTATTTTATTCTCTATCTGTTAAATGTTGCAGCGTCCCCCACTCAAAAGTGTGAAGTATCCAGTGTATGTCAGCCCCACTCCTGTTTTGCCAAAGGCCAGCTAGCAGTGAAACAATCCTTTGACTCCTGCAATATTTATTCAGTAGGTACACAGCATACACAGCAGTATTACATAGTACCTTTTTTTTTTAATTGACTCAAAGCAGAACTGTTTTCAGGTGTGTTAGAAATGGAGAAGAAACAGTTTTCTGGTGAGTACTGCAGTGCTTTTCACAGATCTACTGCATGTTGAACTAGAGGACGGAGAGTGGAAGACTGCCCAGCCTGTATGTACAGAGAAAAAATATTTTGATGAAAGTGAAAGAAAACAATTTTGCAGTAACTCTCTTGCAAATATTTATGTGGCATATTTATAATTGATTTTTTTCTTGTTCTTTCTAGATTGTTAAATCATCTTGTTCTGATGTGAGAAATTTAACATCAAGCATATTTTTACAGCAGAATCATTGTTTAACAAGGAGAAATCTACACTTGGAGGAAGTAATTTGACTTTTGGAAGGCTTCATTTGAGTGAAGTAGGACACCAGATGTTTTCCTGGGTAACCCTACACCTGGAGACCTGTCATGTCTTGCTCCCTTTCATTATGGTGGGCCAGGATCTGCAAGAAATAACAATTATTACCTGTCTTTAAGCTTTCTGGGTTACTTTTGCAGTGATTGGAGAGGAGTTTCAAGGTTAGAGTAGGAGCAGCGCCTAGCTGGGAGGAGGGTGATGCATTATGCTGCAGTATCAGTTTGAAGAGTAATTCTCCCTGTAGGAGCAGTGCTGTGTTAATCTTTGAGCTGAGAGTGGATTTTAGAAGCAGACGCGAATTCTCTTGCCATTTGTGTTACATTGGTGAAAAGGCTATGGAGAAAGAGTAGTGCTTTAAAGGGCAGTGCATGTCTCCATTTACTTCTCCCGCCTTTCTGAAATCCTATCCATAGGTTCCATGGAAGCTGATGAGTGTGCCCTTGTGTTGTGATTGTTCTTCCAGTGTGCGCTGCCTACTGTACATTCTCTTGGTGAGTGGGTGTTAGCAGGGAGGAATTACAAACTGTGCTCTTGCTGCCTGGAGAGCTCCCTTGATATGTAAACACTTTCTCAAAATGATTATTTATTTGAAACCCACCTAAGACTTGGATTGCTAAATTTTTCTTCAGTGATATTAAAGAACATGTTTACACTGACCTTGTGCACTTGAGGTTTTAAATTTTCTGCAGAACAAAGTTCTGGTTTGGTGAGTTTTTTAATGAATTCTTACTGTCCTAATTTGGATAGGGCTAGTTAAGGATTACTGCAATATTTTACGCCTCGACAGTTTCATTTGCAGCAATTGTATGGTGTCGTATTAAAAAAAAAACAAAACACTGGCACCCCTTATATGTCTTGAAATATTCCTTGGTGTAAAGTGTTTGAACATCTGAGTGAAAACTTCCCTTCTGTGTACATTTCTGCACTTGCTGGTAGCACACAATCCTGCCTGGAGAAATGAACCTTGCACATAATTAAAGGATTATTAGATACTCAATGAATGGTAATAGGAGAGGAGCACTCTGGGCACTGGCATTCTGTGTCTGTCTCAAATCAAGTATCAAATCTATGTCAAATACAGTAAGTTTGACCCTGTCCTGTTCTAACAAGTTTGTAACTGTGATTTCTGGTCTGCTGTAAATTTTAAGTTGTCTTTTAGCTTTGGGTGAGGCATTAACTCATAACTTGCCTTGAGTACTGTGTTCCCAGGCAGATTTTTGCCTTTTGCTGCTTTGGAACCCAAGCTATTTCACCTGGATTTCATCGTCATTGCTCTTATCCTGCATTTTGCTTCACAAATACCTGACTTCAGATGAGCAGCTTTGTGCTTCCCTATCCAGAGCCCTACCTTGGAAAACACTCTGTGAAATATTTCCTAAAGTGCCATCTTCAGGCATTTGAATCCTCGGCTGGCCTGCACTAATAGGAAGTTGGCTTCCTATTATTCTTCACTAAGAGGAAGTATTTTTGTGCTTGTATTTGCTGCTTTAATTGAAGCAATTGGTGTGGTTTTGGAGTTCTTCCAAGTACAGTGCTGAGTGGGAGGACTTTTGAGTTAAGAAACCTTTAGGAATGCAGTTGGGAACAGAGACTTCTGAAGGATTTGGAAAAAAGGAACTCAATTTCAATTTTGATTTTCCATTTCATCTGCATCCCACTGTAATGGAGCATAGTTTCTTGGTGTTATGTGTAGTAGATATAATTTGCGCCATTTCTAGTATGATATATGTGATATTGAATATCTGTTGGAGTATACACGTTTGTATTAGTTGTCCCCCCCACCCTTGCAGGAGAAACCTGGTGTGTGTTGAAACCCGATTTACAAGTAAAAGGATGTGGCTCGGGCAGGAGATGGGCCATGTCTGACGGGGACCCCAGGCGCCGATCACTGCAGGAACAACCCGAGATGGATATCATGGAAATCCTTGGACATATACATGTGAATGCAGCCTTCCCGTAAACTTCATCAAGGGATTCAACAACTCCACACTGAATTGTTCTTCTTCATCACCAAGAAAGAAAATCCTATTAACCTATGGACTCTGAATGGAAGAAAAGACTGACTGCCAAAATCTTGGCCTCAGGGGGAATTTTCCCTGCCAAAACCATTTGTGCCAGGGTGGAGGTGTGTGGGCATAGAGGAAAACCTCTGCTGAGGCTGACCTCTTTGTTGCACACCCAGGGGTGACACCAGGCTCGGCTCTGTTCTTTCCTTGTCACTGGCTAGATAGAATTTGATGGCAAAATAAATATTTTATGTTTTTCATTTTTAATTTGGCTGGACAAATTTTAATTTATAACATTGGCATTTTATTGTCCTCTCCTATATGGGTCAGCAATGCTCATTTACCCACAGTTCCAGTCTTTGCTAGGAAAGCTACTTGAGCTTCAAGGTGGTTAAACTAGGAGAAACTGGGTGGGGAAGCAGAAGAGCTGAGTATCCCTCCCTGCTGAAGGTCCACATGGAAACGTGTGGGCTTTAATAAGAAATCCTGACAGACTTCCCAGTATTTCATTGGAGCTGCCAGTAATGCCGTGAAGAAAATGAAAGCAGAATGTGCATGTACAAGTCTCAGCAGGCTTTGCAGGAGAGCATTCTGGATGTGCTTGCTCTAAGTCTGTCTTTCAGTCTGGGCTATGTGCGAGACAGTAGGAGACATCTGGAAGGAGTTCTTGAGTGAGTGCTGGGTTCTCCCTGCATCCTACGCTACAGGAGTTGGCTGGACTCACACAGACACCACGTTGGTGTATTCTGCTAGGAAGGACTCTCTGGGCTGGCTGGTATGGCAAAAAACCCCAAACGAACCCAAAATACAAGCTTTTCTGTTTTGTGTCAAACAAGTCTTTTGTAATTGACTCTCTGGACCACGTGAGGGCAAATATGAATTGCTGTTTGGAGGGAAGTAGATTTTCAAATACTTCACCTTCTTGGGTCATGCCAATTGACTGGGGAAGTTTGTAACTTTATTTTTATTTTTAACTACTTGTGCTGAGCAAAGGGAAGTAATGTGCATTCCTGGTTTCCTGAATTTAGGGTTATTAAATACCAGATTCTTCTGTGCCTTCACAGCAAAGAACCTCAGGTTTGGAATGGCCAGGCAGTCTGGCACAACTGGGTGTAAATAAAGTCTGAGAACCGGTTCAAATTTAGGCATCAATAAGCTCCCCATCAATTCCAAAGCAGGAAATGTGGATACCTCTGTCTTGAATGTGCTCTCACGAAGAGCAAGACTGGAAAGGGAAGGGAGGTTTTTAGCAGTAGGAAGCCAGTTTGGTTCTGCCACCTGAGTCTTTTGTTACACAAGCATAAATAATAGAAACAAACAGTGCTTAATCATGACCGGCATCTTTGTGTTGCAACAGCCCCTCAAAGCTGAGGTTGGTGTAAAAGTATGCAATGAAAATCCACATGATGTGACAAGACTGATAGATCAATGACTGCACCAAGACCCGGATTTGGCCTCTGATCCACAAGGAAGGACACACTCGTGTCTCAGGTGTTTGAGATCTGATGGATAGTTGAGGTATGAGACACGTTTTATTGCTTTGTCTTTTTAAGCAGCATTGAGCCTGTGTCAAGTAGCACATACCAGCTCTGAGAGCTATCCTGAGCTTTACAAAGTGAGAAGGATGATGGTGACAGCACGCTGTGCTTTCCTGTGCTGACTGGGATCTATGTTTAGACTGAGTTTATAAATTAACGTATGGGACTTAAGTACCACACACATGGAAAGTCTCACTCTGGAAGTCAAACCTGCAGCAAAACAAAGGTAACTGCATTCAGTTCAAACATTTTACTGGTTCCAATTTGTGTGTGTTACACTTTGAGCCTGGCACTGATTCTGATACAAGGCAAATTAATTACTCACCTTGCCTTGCCCTTGAAAGAGTTAAACACTTGGAAACAACTTGACACCTTTAGTATTTATACTTTTAAACATAACTTGGCTGCATAAGTATTAATTGCTCCCAGATATTTAATGCTTAATGGTGTTTCTGTGATAAATCACTACAGCAAATGGGTTCAGCCTTGATCTGATGGGTCAGCAGTGCTGAAGAAGTAACAGATGCTGAGTAAGAGTAGGGACTCCTGTGGCTGAGGTTCAGGGGTGGAGGGAAGCCCTTTGGTGTCCCCTGAGGAGATGCCCAGTTCACAAGTTCAGGCTTTGCAGCTAGAATATCCTTCTCTGCTCTTGCTGGAGGCCATTCCCTACCGATGCATGACCTTCCATTGTTCCTGGATCAAGTCCGGAGGGCCTGTGGCAGCAAGGCTGTCCCATGTGTATCTGACAGCAGAAAAGAGCAGGACATGTCTCCTTACAGCGCTTGTCTTGGCTGCTCCTTCAGGCGGCTGCCAGCATCATCAGAAGCACAGAACAGCTTCTCCTCACACAGTTTTCCCTATCCTCTGCACTTCCCTAGATGTCTGCCTTGATCTTCACTGGGGAACCTCCCCGTTTGTAGCCGTCCAGTGCCTGCTCACCAGGCACCAATTGTCGTGGTAATCTGTTATTTTACACTTTGTTCTTCTGTAGTATGTTTTGATATGCCTTGTTATAAGTTTGTAATGGTTCAGTCCTGAGTTGTTCAGCACACGTTTCCCTGCCAAAATGTAGGTCAATCCACATGTCAATCTACCTGTATCCCTCCCTTGTTCCCGTGTCTTACCTCTGTCTGTCAAAGACAGCACACTCCTTTGGTTCTGGAGTGTTCCTTGTCTTTCATCCCTTCCTTGAAGCAGAATTGGATTGTAAGGTTTGCTCCCTCCCCGTGTTGGCTTCTATTGGAGAGCCCTTACCCTGCACGCCTCCCCTAACGCCCTCCAATTGCTCAAAGGTTTTGTCCTCCCCATGTTCCCTCTACCCTATAAAAGTAGTCTGTTCAGGTTCAGACTTGTCACTTCTTCTGCCCCGCTTTGAGATTAAAGATTTGGAGACTCAGACAAGTGTCCTTCCCTTATTCCTTTGCCTCGCTTTCCTCGTGCTCTGTGCCTCTGCTGTGCTACCCATGCTGCAGCAATCACTGCCACCCACACCCGTCTTGGCAGAGACTCAAGGGCGGCCACTTGCGTGTCTGCCCTCCGGCCACAAGCGGGACAGCGGCCAGCGAACCTCCATCCTGAGGCTGCTGAGAGCCAGGCGCAAATTTTGTTTTGACATGAGCTGCCAAAGCCAGACACACAGCAACTGGAGCCTAGAAGATGAGAGGCTGGGCTGATGTTCTTTGCCAGAAAGCAAGGACAGCAGTTGAAAGAACATGAGGAAACTTAACAATGTCTCTGCAGGAGATGAACACCAGGGTTGCCCAACCATAAGAGGTGGTAGAAAGTTTACATCAGTGGGGACTTGGCCACACCTGCTGATGTGAGCACTGCTTGGGCCCCAGGGCTCAGAGCAGCATCCGTGCCCTGGCCCACACCTTCCTTGTCCCTGTTACACCTGCGGATGGCCACAAGCCAGGAAGTGTACCAAGGAGGCCGTGGCAGCTTCCATGGAAGGTCCCGTGCCCTTCCCAGCGTAGCTGCCTCGGCAGCCCTGGGGGCTCCTTCTGCTGCCCTGAGCCCGCAGAGCAGGGCAGCGTTTGCTGATGGTCTGAGCTGTTCCTCAAGATCCTGTTGGGCTGTCTCAGACACCTGGGGCCAGGGATTCCTTCCAACCTGGGCCACTTTGGGTGGGCAGGGGGCAGCCCCAGGGAAGGTGGCAGTGTTTCCAAGGGCCCTTTGTGACACGGTGCATCATGGAACAGAGCCAGGTGTCCAAGGGCCCTTCGCGACACGGTGCAGCATGGAATGGAGCTGGGTGTCCAAGGGCCCTTTGTGACACCTGGTGACACAGGAGCTGGCAGCGACCAGAGCACTCCACAGTGCTCGGAGCAGGCTACCAGACGGGACGGAGTGGTGCCGTGAGGAGCCCCCGCACAGCGCGCTCGTTCCTGTCCGACTTAGAGCTTTTCCGAGCCATCACTCTTGAAGGTGCCCTCGAGGCCAGACTCTGTCATGGCAGGCAGATTTCTCGGCTTGTTCAAAGTCTCCAGGGGGAAAAATAAGAAAAGCCCTGAAGCTGCTCCGACACAACAACATGAAAAACTGGAGCAGTTCCAGCCACTGCAGGATGGTGAGTGGCACAGCTGGGCCACAGGGCTGATGGCTGAGGCCAGCTTGGCCCTGTCCCATCCCCTCCTGTCCCCTGGGGATGTGCCCATGGACAGGAGGGAAGAGGGGCCCGGGCAGACACCCCACAGTGGCCGTGCTCCATCCACCTGGGGCATCCCGGGGCTGTCCCTGCCTGGGGAGCGCAGGGCTGGGCTGTGTTCTCCGGCCTCTCCCGCAGACCCTCAGCCCTGGCTGCGCTCGCTCTTTGCCAGATGCAGCCCTGGAGCAGACACGAGAGAAGGAACCTGCCCGTGGCCGCTTCCGCAAAACCCTGAAGGTGCCTTAGCCATCCCCACCTGAGCTGGGCCTGCTGTCACTGCTCAGCCCAGCAGCATGCCTGGAGCACTCCATGGAACATCCCTGGCTTCACTTTCCTTTGTTCTCCTGCAGATGTTCTGGACGTTCCCACGTATTCGACGTAGGAAGACCGGCAGCGCAGCAGCTGAGGGCCCGGCCGAGCCTGACTCAGGGCTGACCGAGCTCCAGGCAGAGACTGATGAAAGCCCAGAATCGGCTGAGTGCTCAGAAGACTCTGACAGCTCAGTGAGTGAAACCTGGGCAAAGGCTCTTCTCATGGTAATGACTGAGGATGTGGTCATCTCAGACACTGACAATGGAGAGCCTCAGGGCATCACAAATACTGACACCAGCCCAGATTCAGTAGGGGCCCTCAGAAGACTCTGAGGCTGCAATTAATGACCACAGGGCAAAGGCTGACATGGATGAGCATGTGCACATCACAAAGGGCAAAACCAGAGAGACTCAGGGCATCTCAAAGCCTGGCACCATGCCCACTCCCACTGTGATTCATGTTCCCACTAAGGATCTTTCCGAGGGGAGTGCTGTTCCTTCTCAGCAGCAGCCAAGCAGTCTGGGGCCAGGCCTGGAGGCCTCCCAGGATTGTGTGTTCCCTCAAGCCACAGTCACTGGGCCTCCTGAGCCTTTGAGGCCAGCACAGTGTGGTGGGAAGGGAAGCAATTTTTGAAATAGCTGGGGAAGTTGTTCCCTTGGACAGCACTCCAAGTCTTCCCCACGCTTCCTCCAGGTGCCAGCCATTGTAAGGAACATTCACCAGAGGCTGGTGTCCCACATCTCTGTGGAAGCCAGGCTGCAAATTGACATTTTGAGGCTGGCTGAAGAACACCCTGCTGACGTGGTGCTGACCCTCCTGCACTGTGCCCCAACGTGTGACAGGTATGGGGCCCATGAGCCTTGAGAGCTCAGGGCTCAGCAGCCTTTCGGGCCCACGGCCCTGCACAGCCTGTCCAGTGGGCTCTGCCAGACAGGCAGAGAGGCCCAGGACTCTCGGGCTCCTCTGTTTCCTGAGCCTGCTGCCAGTGCTCCCCCCTGCCCTTCAGGGCACCGGGGCTCTGTCACCTGGGCCCGCACAGGTGCACAGGGCATGGTGCTGTGACTGAGATGCCCCTGACACAGAGCTCTGATCCCACAGAGCTGCTGCAATGATGTAGAGAACCATCAGCTCCTCGAGTGCCACAGTGGAAAAGGTGCTGCCAGTGCTGCTGTGCGTGATGGAGAATTGGCCTCAGCACAGCATGTTCACCTCTGATGGGGACGACACACAAGTTTTTGCCCTGGCTGTGACTTTCTGGAACTGGCCTTTACTCGCCCCCCAGGCTGCCTCTCCAGCAGCTCTCCACCCTCTCCATCCCTCAGGTGCTGGGCTGAAACCTGGGCTAGGGGCAGGCTCAGGGGGCACCAGGCCCACTGCTCCCCCTGCCTCAGCCCTTGGGCCCTGCCCCATGGACACCTCCTCGGCACTGAGCACTGCCTTGGGCTGTTCTCTTGCAGGCAACTCTGGTGCTCTGGGTGATTCTCCAGGTGCCTGAGTGCAACGAGGCCATGATCCCTTATTCTGAGCAGCTGTTTGTGGCTCTTCTCTTCCATGTTGTCATCACCACACGGGAGATACCACCAGAGGAAGTTGCTAAATTCTGGAGAGCATGCCGGGAGGAACACCGCTTTCACAGCAGGCTCAAGAGGTCCCAGTCCCCCTGTCCTTCCCGTGCCCTTGTGGCCAGCGCCAGCGCTCCCAGTGTGACCCGGGCTTTGCTCTGCACACAGGTTTGCAGTGCAGCCATGAAGGCTCTGCTCTGCCGACTGCAGTGTGACCATGTGCTGGTGGCTATGGATCGCAAGCGTGGCTGGGACACGATGATGCGTGCTTTCACCCAGGAGTATGGTGTGGGTCGGCTGGCCAGGTGAGACCCCCTTCTCCCTACGGACCCCGGCATTTGTGCCCTGTGCCCGGGTGCCCCTCACAGGCCCTGTGGTCACGGGCCAGAGGGCCTTGTCACTGGGGGACGGCCAAGGAGACTGGAAAAGGCTGGGAGAGCAAGGTGCCCAGAAGGGGCCGCCTCACAAAGTGCCCACATCCCCTCCAGAGATGCTGGGGAAAGACCAGACCTTTGTGATTCAGTCCTGGGAGAGGTCAGCCCCCCATCTCAGGGTCTTAATATCCTTTTCCCCCTTCCAGGGAAATGCAGCCTATCTTTATGCCCTTGTGTTCTCTCATTGCATTACATCTATGCAAGGGGCTCCACAGGGAGGAGCCACGCTTCGATCTGCCCTTCCTGACCTTCCTGGTGGAGGTGAGACTGTTGGCCAGCGCTGCCACGCTCAGCTGCCTCCCAGCTCTCTGCCCTCTCGTAGCCACAGCTGCCTGGGACGGTGTCCATGCCGTGTGCTGCTGTCTGGTCCCCGCCCTGTGCGGTTCTGGGCTCCTGCCGGCCGGGTCCCCTGTCACTGCCCAGTGCCTTTCAGATCCTGCATTGCCTGGACATGAGTAAATGTGGTGACAGCATACTGGACAATCATGTGAAGGTACCTGCAGAGAGAATGCAGGAAGCGGCGGAGTCTGGCCCTCCAAGGCCTCGTAGTGCTCACCAAGGATCCCTCGATGGTGAGAAGGGGGCAGCGGCTGAAGTTGCGCTGGGCAAAGCAGCCCCTTGAGCTAGCAGGGCTTCAGGAGCTGGGGCAGCTGCTCCCAGCTCTCCTGCCTCACCTGCCCCAGTGCTTTGGGACAGGCCTTCAGCCCGTGAGCCCTGCAGCAGCAGGGTGGGCTTGCAGTGCCAGGGCGCTGTTGGCTGTGCAGCCGTCCACGGCTTCCCAGCACAGCCTTGTGTTCCGCACAGGCCAGAAGAACGTGCCATCTGTCTCCAAGGCTTCTGGAGCTGCTCGGGGATAGAAATGGAGAGGTGGTCAGCATGACCCTCTCTGTGCTCACAAATATACTTGAGCACGAACACACCTTGATATCCAGCACCACCGCCCCAAAGCTGGCTGAGGCACTCCTGCCACTCTTTGACCATGTAAGGCTCTGTGCCCCCAGCCATGGGCACTGGCTGCTGCCCAGAAATTTTGTGGATGTTCAGGCCTTCGCCCAGGTGGGCTTGGGAAAGTTGGTGCTGAGGTATTTTTCTTTTTTCCAGGACGACATCCACGTGCAGCTGCTCTCCCTAGACCTCTTCTGTAAGGTGATGGACTTGGGAGTGAACAAGGGGAAAAAGCCCCTGAAGAGGATTGTGAGGCAGAGCCTGCTGCCACTCTTCTTTCATTGCTATGACAAGAATGAGCGTGTGGCAGAGGTGAGGTTTTGAGTGATGTTGCTGCATCCTTGGAAGGGGTCTCGGATGACTCCTGGCCTGGCCTCTCCCAGGCTCCAGCCTTCTGCTCCTAGCCTTGCCAAAGGCACAAAAGTCCTTTGCTTTGGGCTGTGGCAGATCTCCATGTCTCTCCTGCTCTCCAGGCTTCTCGTGAACTGCTACTTTGTGCAACAAGGTTTCTGAAGAGGAGGAAGCTGAAGCAACTACTTAAGAGGGAGAAGATGTTGAAGACGGGCAAATGCCTGGTAAGGAGGGCGGGGAAGCCGCAGCCTCAGGCTGGAGAAGGCCCCTGAGCGCGGTGCTCAGTGTGCGGGCTGGCAGCTGTGCCCCTGCCCGCTGCTGCGGCCCGAGGCCCGCAGGCTCTTCTCCAGGCTCCCGCGGGCCCGAGCCTGGCGCAGATGGAGCCGCGGCCCGGCGCAGCTGCGGGGCGGCAGCGCGGCTCCCCGGGCAGCAGCCGGGCCTCTGCCCCCTCCAGAGCCCGGCGCCAGCGGCTGCTGGCCGGGCCTCAGGGCTGTGCGGGCAGGGGAGGCCGGGGCGGGGCGCAGGGAGCGCCCGGCCCAGGGGCCGAGCCCGCGCCAACCCTTCCCTCCTGCCGCTCTCTGCAGCTGGCAGAGGACAGCAGCAGAGCGGCCGAGCACCTGCGCCGGGCCCTGCCCTACCTGGAGAGCCCACAGGAGCCCCTGCGAGAGGCGGCCCTCAGGTTCATGGGTGAGCCACCAGCCCGGCTCCCTCCCCGCCCCGCCGCAGCTCGGCCCCAGCCCCGCCTGCTGCCCCGGCAGCGCCGTCCTGGCCCGGCGCCTCTGCTCTGACTGGAACCTGGGGACACTTTCTCAGTTGTGTCCCTGACAGGGATCTCTTTAAAGTTCAAGAAACTTCAATGTTTCAATGTAACTGAATTCTTGAGGGTTTTGTAATATCACTGAGGGTTTTGTGACATCACAGTGCTGGCTGTAATGCCCCAGAGTAGGGTGTGAGCCATCATAGAGGGCAGCTCTGTGGCATCAGAGAGGGGGTTGTGACATCACCAGGTGGCTGTGTAACATCACAGAGCAGGCTGTGACATCACAGAACAGACTGTGACTTCACAGGGTGACATTGTGACATCACAGTCTTCTGTGACATCACAGCACTGCTGAATGGCATCACAGGGTGACATAATAGAGTTGGCTCTGTGACATCACAGGGGCTATGTGACATCACAGAGCTGGCTGTGTGACATCACAGGAACAGTATGACATCACAGAGATTGCTGTGTCGCATCACAATGGCTTTGTGACATCACAGATGTCTGTGTGACATCACAGAGACTGTGACATCATATGGGAAATATGACATAATAGTGATGGCAGTGTTACATCATAGAGAGTGTGTGACATCACGGGTGACTGTGTGACATCACAGGAGGCAGTGTGACATCACAGGGGCTGTGTGACATCACAGGGGCTGTTTTAGGTCACTGGGGAGGTCACTCTTCCCCAGACCCCCTCCCAGTTCCCCCAGAGAAGTCCAACACTGCTCATGCACAGCGGGGTCCCCTGTCCCCCCGGGTCCCCCCGCCCCTGGCACTGCAGCCTCCCCCAGAGGATGTTCCACGAGATCGACCCCACAGCCTGACACGGGGACAGGGGCCGAGGCCGTGGCAGGTGGGACAGGGTGACAGGGACCCGCCCGGCAGTGTCCCCGTGTGCCCCAGGGCCAGAGCCTGGGCCAGAGAGCCTTCACCCTGTTACCAACAAGGGCTTGAGAGCACTGAAAAATCCCCAGCAAGGGAGCAGCAAAAACCAGATTTAATATTAAGCGACAGCACCACAAAGTTCCTTGGCAAGGGTCACTCTCCTTCTGACTGGACACTTCAGGCACACCAAGGAAACAAAGCAACAACAAAACCAAACCAAATCCAGGCAATCAAACCTGGAATGAACTGAGAACTGTGCCCTGTGGATGTGTGACAAAAGGGCAGTTAGTGCAAGGATGAAAGGAATAAAGAGATAAAAGCTTAACAGTTCAAATTTAACAGGACTTAATTTATACATTAACCTTAACTGCTACCTTCAACTTCACAATTTAGCAAAGGACAGAGCTTAACAGTATTTGACATAACTTATAACCGATGACTTTGCAATTTAATAGAGGAATAGCATTTAACAGTATTTAACTCAGCTTATAACTTCTATTAAACATAACAACTTAGCAAAAGAACAACTCTTAGCAGCATTTCACTTAGGTTATTCCTCATGATTTAACCTCACTTACAGTCCTGACTGGCTCAGCTATCCAAGGCACTCAGACTCCTCAGAGAGCAGCATTTCTGCCACGTTTTCCCAGCACAGGCACTCCTGTGTGCACACAGACACAGAGAGTGCAGGGAACTTGTGAGAAATTGCCCCAAGGGCAGGGAAATGCTCCCTGTGGATGCTTTGGCATCTCCCCAGCAGGGGAAGGGTTGAGCCTGGAGGAGTGGGGGGATCGGCCCAGGCTCCCTCGTTGTTCGGGATCCCTGATTGCAGCAAACGGGAGAGTTCCCGGCTCGGAGAGGCCCCTCTCAGAGGGAGTCGCTGGCCCAGGAGAGCTCCAAGGGCTCCTTCTGGAGCGCTGTTTGTAGGGCCCCAAGAGAGGGGCTTCAGTCCCAGCCATGTTTCATCCTGGCCGCACTTGGCATCAGCAGCTTTCTTTGGCAGGCTGAGAACAGGGATGTTGTGCCACTGAGGGAACACAAACAGTTCCCAGGGCTGCTCCTAAAGCAGCCAGGAGCTGGCTGGGCAGCAGCAGTGCCTGGAGCAGACAGTGTTTGTGATGAGCTCCAGAGGAGCTGAGCCCAGGGGCTGCTGGCCAAGGCCGAGGCCCAGCGAGCATTTCTCAGCTGGCAGGGCGGCCTGAGAAGAGGAAGGGGGAATAATTCCTCCCTCCAATGTACTCACAGTCGCTCCCAGTATTTCCATGTCCCTGCTCCAAGTGCTGATCCCAGCCCTGATCTGTGGGGATGGGAATGTGCCGGAGCAGGGTCACACCTGAGCCAGGTGTGGAGGGCAGGACCTTGCCCTGACCCCAAGCACTGTCCCAGCTCCAGGATCTGCTTCCCACCAGCCTCTTCCTCCTGCAGCCCCGAGCCCAGCTTGGTGCTGGACAAAGGGGCTGGGCCAGGGTCATCCCCCGGCGGGGGCTGCGCACCCCCTCTGCCCCCTCCCCAATTACCCTCTGGGGAGCAGGAGCTGGGGCAGGAGCCATGTGAGGAGGGACAAGGGGGTGATACTGGGATAGGGGGAGTCACACACATTCTGATGGGGACACACACAGCCCCTGGGGACCCCTCTTCAGAGCCAGGAGGATGAACCCCAACATGGAGCAACCAACAACCGGCAGCATCTTGGGTGATGGGGTCTGGTGGTTGCTCTGGGGTTCTGGGGAATCATGACTACCCAAAAACCCCCTCCCAGCCCTACGGCCACTCCCAGACTCCTCAAACCACCCCACAGCTCCCAGCCAGGACCTCCCAACTACTCCTTGCAAAATAAATGTCCCCAAGAACCACCAAAACCACTTCCCATCTCCCCCAAGACCCACGCAAGTTCTCTCCAAGCCCTGACACAGCCCTGTCAAGGATGCAAACCTCCTCCACAGACCCTGCCAAGCCTCCTCCCAGCACCACAAATGCCCACAAGATTGAAAGAAGCCCTTCCTAGGCCCCACATGAGCCCCTTAACTTCCACCTCCCATGGAACTGACCAGGAGAGGTTGGTGGACAAGAACATTTATAGCCAGGATCAGCAGCAATCTGGGAACTTTGGGAGAACATCCGAAACGGGGATACCCAGGCCAGGGACTGGGACAGACAATTAGAATTCCTGGAGAACAGGTGGGCTGAGTTGGACATGTTCTGCCA
>QUSF01000656.1:4951-22941 GCA_003676055.1 Chloebia gouldiae | reverse complement strand
AACAGCACTGCTGAGCTCACCTGCATGTCCTGCACACACACACAGCAGTGCTGAGCTCGCTGCAGGGACAGGCTGCAGCCAGGAGCACCAGAAAACAGCAATTTCTGTAAGGCACTGAATCCCAGATGGGCTGGGAGAGAAGGAATTCTTCAGTTCCAAGCCCTGGGACACCTTCCACTATCCTGGGGTGCTCCAAATGGGCACTGCCAGGGATCCGGGGCAGCCACAGCTGCTCGGGGCACCCCGTGCAAGGCCTGCCCACCCTCTCAAGGAACAATTCCTACCCAAATCCCAAATGCCATCTCCCCTGTGCCGGCGGGCAGCCCTTCCCCGCTGTCCCGTCAGCTCATGCCCATACAGAATCTCACCCCCCGTGTTTTCCAACGCGCCCTGACAGCGACTCACCCGCTGGACCTGCGTCTGCAGAGCGGCCGGGTTGTCGTAGCAGAAGTAGCTGCCTGCGGGGAGAAGGAGATGCCTCAGGGCTCTGTCCCGGCCCTCAACCCCCACATCCCGCCCACAGCCCCACACGCAGCCCGCCCCGCACCGAATCCCAGGAAGCACATGAGGGCCAGGACGAGCAGGCGGTGCGGGAGGCGGCGGGGGTCGCAGGCGGCGGGCAGGGCGCGGGGAGGGCCCGGGGAGCCGCCGCCGCCCTCGGCACCATCGGCGCCATCGCCGCCCTCGGCGCCCAGCAGCGCCCGCTGCTCCTCCGCCATCGCGCCCGCCCCACGTGACCGCCCCGCACGTGACCGCCCCGCACGTGACCGCCCCGCACGTGACCCGCCCCGCACGTGACCATCCCGACACGTGACCATCCCGACACGTGACCCGTTGCCATGGCGGCGGCGGGCCCGGGCCTGCCGGGGACCCCCAATGGAAACGGCAGCGCGGGATAAATGTTAAAAACACGGAAACGGGGAAAAACCAGCTTCAGTTTCCCGCTGTGAAAAATGCGGATTTTATGATTGGCTTTTCACTAATATTACAATGAATATTATGTGTGTAATGGTAGAAAGTTGTGCTGTATGAAGTCTCTTACAAAGCGTGTTAAATGTAGTTTTAGGTTCCAACAAAATGTTAAAATAGAAACTATGGATGTGAAGAGTTTGTTTTTTTTTTTTTTTTAAGAATGAGATACTCGCTTTGAGGAACACCTAAATCTTCCAAAGGAGAGGAATTTATGGTTTTCTTATCAGAAGAAATTAATTTCTTCAGGCCTTGCTCAGACTCGAATACACCGTGGGGATTAAAGGAAACAGCTGAAATCCAACAGACAGAGTTCTTGTTTTAAATAAACGTATGCATAACCATGAAGGATGTATGAATATGCAACAGGTTCATTGTTTTAAGGTTATTCCTTTGTTCACAAGGGATGCTTTTTGTGACTCAGTGTCTGAGAGCATCCGGACGTCCGTAATTCTTTGCTTTTTATTGTCTTGTCATTGTTCTAACTCTAAACTTCATTACTCTAATTGTATTATTATTTTTATAACCATTTTATTATTATTAAACTTTTAAAATTTTAAAAACCAAGTGATTGGCGTTTTTCACACCTGGTGAAATGTAAAAAGGTTTAATGAAAAGTGTGGAAAATGCAGATTTTATGATTGGCTTTTGCAAATACTGCAATGAATGTTAGATGTGTAATGTCAGAAAGTTATGCTGTATTAATGCTCTTGAGTAGTGTGTTAAATGTATTTTTAGGTTATAACACAATGTTAAAATAGAAACTGTGCTATGTAAGATACATTTAAAGTAGCTCAAGAAAGAGGTGAGATAATCAAGAAATTCTTCACACAGAGATAATAGCAACAGGGCACACAAAGAGTTCCAGCCTCCTTATCAGAAAAGGCAAACATTCTTACATCTTCTCTCCATCTTTATGGAACCACCAGGATTAAGGGCAAGAAGTTGACCAAAACCAGAAAAAAAATCTTAATTTGCAAGGAATTTATGCATCATGTATGAGAGATATGAATATGCAACAGGCTGTTGAGTTTAAGGGTTATTCCTTTGTTCACAAGGCATGGGTTTGGCAGCTCAGTGCCCAAAAACATCCAGATGTCTGTAATGATTTGTTTTTTATTGCCTTGCAATTGTCCAAACTCTAAATTTCTATTACTCTAATTGTATTACTATTTTTATAACCATTTTATTATTATTAAACTTTTAAAATGTTAAAAACCAAGTGACTGGTGTTTTTGACAGTGGCAGGTCTGTACAGGTGCCCTCAGGCCTTGTCCATTGGGTGTTATCCCATCCCAGAGGCATTTTAACACGAGCACACTGATACCAGCTATTGTAGTAGCTTAATTAAACAGAAATAAAAACTGTATCTTTATAGCAAGCTTAATTTAACACCACACATAAAATCCATTGTAATATTCAGGAAAAGCCAACGTTATAACGTGTATCTGTAACAGAAAGGGGGAAAGGGAAAGAGGGAAAGGAAGTGAAAATGAAGTTTGAGGGCCAGGCTGCAGCTACTGTGTCATGAATTTGATAAGAAACCGTGGAGGAAAGTCAAAACAACCTCTCAAAACATGCAGGTATCACGTTGTGAATCAGCTGCAAACTCCTCTTGGACACGACTCACTTCATTTCACTTGATACGTGTCTGTTCAGAGACCTGCCAAAAGAGAAATGTGTTATTAAATGAATCATGTTCATCTGCTCTGAACTGGCTCGGATTCCTTGAAATCCGAGCATCTCAGTTTGCAACAGTGGCTGTGAAAAACAGGGTCTTAAATTACAAGGCTTCGTTGGAAAAGCAGTTGTGCAACAAACTGGAGAGTTTCAGTGACAAGCTTGAGGATTTCAGTGACAAACTTGAGGCTTTCAGTGACAAACGCCAGTGTTTTTGTAAAAAATGTGAGCGTTTCAGTGGCAAGATCAAGGGTTTTTGTAAAAAAAAAACAAACAAAAAAAACCCAAAAAAACCCTAGGGGTTTCTGTAAAAAATTCAAGAGTTTCTGGGACAAACTCAGGGTTTCTGGAACAAACTCGAGGGTTTCATTGCCACTGGAGGGAGCTCAAAGATAATTGTCCTTGCAGAGCCACCTGGAGTTTCCTAATTCCAGGGAGACAATTTCTATCCAGAGATCGAACAGATAACTTCGGGAAGCAAAGCTAAATCGAGCCCGGGGTTGTGTTTATCTTGTTCTGTATAACATCAGGCTCTTTATCAGAGAGTAGGAAATTACAGCCACGCATCCAGAATATTTAACAGGAGGAAAAGACACTTTTCCATTTGCTAACTCCCAATATTTGCCTTTCCCCCATCACCTCCACCTTCACCTTGCTGTGACCCTGCTGTGCCTGAGGCTGGCGGCTGCGATGCTCCTGTGAGCTCAGCCCCGATTCCCACATGCACTGCAGTGAGTGTTTATGTCCCAAATAAACACAGTGGATTGCTCTTAAACTCAGGCTTTAGAATGTTGATTAGAGATGCAGTTGCTGCCTCTCCATAAATCAGAGCACTTAAAGTGCCATATGATCCCAAATGCTGTGGTTAGCAGCAGCAGATGGAGGAAATGCTGTGTACAGGACTTTATGGGGGCCATAAAACCCTCGTGCCTGTGGCCTCCCTCCCTGCACAGATCAGGTGCAGGGAGCACTCGGGACAGCAAACACTCCCAGGAAACGAGGAGGAGTTTCAGGGTTCAGCTGCTCAGTTATTGCTGTCTCTGGGGAGACTGCAACGAAGCAGGAGCTGTGTTTCACGAGGTTAAATTGACTCCACCATCATTACCCCATTATCCATTTTCTGAAGGAAAAATCTCACGCTTCCCCCCACAAAGGATGAAGGATCTGTCCCACACAGGCCTGCAAACAGTTTTTAATCCCTCCATGTGCTGAGGAATGGGTTATTACAAACCTCTGGGTCTCACTCAAATGCTCTTGGGCATTTATGCACCATCCCAAGACAAGTCTGACTCCTTCAAGGTGCTGGGGAGAGGCTGAGGGAGCTCTTCTGCCCCCAAAATCTCTCTGAGAGCCAAGATCCTGGCTGAGGAAGCTCCTGTGGCTGGGAGGGATCCTGTGCCACAGCAAACAGCTCCTGCCTGTGCCGAGTCCCACGAGCACCGAGCAGGGGGGGTTTATGGCTCCTTGTGCTAAATATTGTTCAGAATTGTTCTGATTTTTCCTGAAATTCACAGCTCTTCCCGAGGACAGCTGCTGCCGGGCTCCTTCGCCAACAGCCAGCTCAGGTAACGGAGTGAAAACACCTCCTGGAGAGTGCAGGAGCACCATTAATGAGCTGCAGCTTCTCAGCCAAGGCAGGACTTCCAGGAGGATTTTCTGATGTTCCAGGCCAGGCTGGACAGGGCTTGGAGCAGCCTGGTCCTCTGGAAGGCGTGGGATGAGATGATTTTAAGGTCTCTTCCCACCCAAACCAGTCTGGGAATTCAGAGCTTTGGGCTGTGGGGACTGTAACTGAATTTCTGGGTAACACTTGAACTTGGCTCCATGCACAGCTTTCCCTTGTGCCTGTTTTCCTCGGGATACACAAATTCCTGGTGGATCTTAACAGTGCTAAGTTCTAAAAATCCCCAGGTTATTTGCTGGAAATACTGAACAACAGCTGCCTGAGAGCCACTGAGCATTTCCTGGATAGCTCATCTTTGAAAAGATGCCTTCTCAAAACATTTACACTTCTTAAAACTCTCCTGTTTCTTCCAGCAGGATGGACATGAAGGATTTCAGGACATGAAGGATGTCACAGGAATTTCAGGAGGCAGCTCTGATCCTGAATCAAATGCTGGAGGGTGGTGCCACCCAGCCTCAGTGTCCTGGGAATGAAGGAAGTTCCCACCCTGGACAAGGCTCTGCTTCCCTGGATGAAGGCCAAGGAGAGCTCATTGTCACCAGGGCTCCTCATCCCCTGGAGAAGGGAATGGATGGGAGAGGGAACTGCTCCCACTGCCTCGGTGGCAGGGCTGCAGTGCCCCCCTGGCACCCCTGTAACCACAGAAAGCACCCAAATCAGGGCTGTGCCCCCTGCCCAGCTTGGGACACCCCAAGGGTGCAGCTCCTCTCTCCAGGCTCCTGCAGTCCCCTCTCAGCTGTTCTCCCCCTCAGTTCCTTCATTCCAAAGCAGATCTCCTGCCAGCTCCTGCTTTTCTCCTGCCCAAAGCTGAGCATTTTCTGCACATCCAGCAGCTCCTCCTCAGGCATTTCCTCTGCCCTCGAGAGGCTGAACTCTGCTGGAGGCTCTCCAAGACCTGGCTGAGGTGGGGTGGATTTCTTTCCTTCTCTCTGCTGCAGCCTGGAGAACTTTCCAAGCAAACAACTTGATTCATTGTCCTGTTGTTCCCTGAGCTTTAATCTCTTTGCTGATACACCTGATCCCTCACTTTCAAACTCACTGCTCCCCTCAGTGGAATTCCTTCTCACCAGCTCTCCCAGGCCTTGGATCTGAGGAAATTCAAGTAAATTCTATCCCTGTAGTTGACATGGTTATGTTAAATATTCTCATTGGGTTGAGATAGTTTAAAATAAAACAAAAAATTAAAAATCACAATTATTGCAATAGTACTGAGTCATCTCCAAGTACCCAGCTTTATCTCTGAGTATGAGGCTTTGCTTCATAAACCAAGAAAATGATACCATGGGGAAAAAATTACAGAAAGCTCTAATTTTTAAGAAAAGAGATAAAGGGTGGGAAAGGGAGAGCATAATCATTTCCTTATAGGCAAAAAATTGGAAACGAGCTGGAGAGGGGAGGAAAAAAACATTTCACAAACTGATAATTCAAATTAGACGACAAGAAATTCTGCTTAAGTATTTGTTAAAGTAAGGGGCTGGAGAGAGAGATGAAATGCAATTTTCTTTTTCATTTCTTTCAAAGAGTGAATGAGAAATTATTCTGTACAGCAAAAAAAAAAAAATCACTTGTGATCTAATTCTGAAAATATATTGTTTCCTTTAGAAGCATCTTGCTCAACACTTGATTTCACAGTTTCACTCACAGATGACAATTCTTTGCATTTTTATATCCCTGAACTTCCCCACCTTGTGGTTTCCAAGTGCAAACAATTTCCTCAATGTTATTCATGGCCTGGGAGAAGGAAAGGAGAGGGTTCACGTTGTTCCCCATAAATGACAAGTGAATAAATACAAGTGCTCCAGGTGAGTAACTGGAATATTCCCCTCACCTTTCCTGGCACCACAGCCAGCTCATCCCCGCTCAGGACATGTGAGGGGAATTATTCCTAGCCCAGAGTTCCAAGGAAAGGTCATTCCAGCTTCCCTGGCTTGGCAATTCTGTCATTTCTTGGGGACCTCCAGGACTCACCTTCTTCCCTGAAGGCAGGAAAATGGTGCTGTGCTTTCAGCACCTGAGTCCGAGCTGGTCCTGGGCTCCACATGGTCCTTGAAAAGGAGGAAGAGAACAGAACTCCTTGAAAAGAACCTGGTTTGAGCAGAAAGAAATGAGTCAAGTTCTCAGACGGTTTTAGTGGAAATTGTGCTGTGCTTGGAGAACCTTTCCCTCACAGCTTGGTTTATTTCTGTATTACCTCTTCCATTTAGGCAAATCCTGAGTTCCATCCACCCCTTACCACCAGCACAAGGATCCCAGAGACATGGGAGGCCACATGGAATTTTACCTCTCCCTGCTTCCAGTGGGAACAACATTCCCACTGGAATATCTGTTGGGAATCAGATATCAATATTTAAGCGACAGAATTGCACATATAAACCAAATTCTCCTTGGATGGGGAGGGACATCCCACCATGCTGACCTGGCCATGGACAGCTCCTGTGGAATCTGCTTTGGTTACACTCAGAGGAGCTGAAACCCTTTTGAACCATAAGTTCTTTTTTCCTTTTAAAATCATCCCAGAATCCTTAAAGTTGGAAAAGATCTCCAGGAACATCAGTCCAGCTGTTAACCCAGCACTAAACCACATCCTCAGGATTTTGAAACACTTCCAGGGACAGAGACTCCACCACTCCCTGCATGGCAACCAGGAGATTAAACCAGATTAGAAGAAATTGGAGAGAAAATAAATGAAGTTTTCTTTTTTTTTTTTTCTCTTACCTGGAAGGCAAATACAGCTTTTTTCTGGTTTTTTTTTTTTTTTTTCCTGGAAATTTGAGATCCACAACCACAAAGCATTCATAGAAAATACAACTCCAAGTTCAAATATCTGACATCTGACAACAAGTGCCAAGGGCATGGCTCTGGAAAGAGATAGGGAATGGAAAATGGGGAGGGAAAACTAAACTCAGGAAAGGGAGCAGATAAAAATCCTCCTTTAGAGAGCCATGCCAAGTAGGAACAGCCCATCCTGCAGCTGGAGTGTTTGCTTCCTTGTCTGAGCTGCTGGCAAACCACAAACTCACACATCTTATGTTCCACTCCAACAAGAAGAGCTCTGGGGCAAGCCTTGGCTCCAGCACCCCCAGCTGAGGTCCCTGGATCCAGCTGACATGGAGCCTGCTGGGAAAGGAGCCCTCATTCCTTTGGGATTGCACCCCTGGGGCTCTGCCCAAGCCTGGTAGACCACTGGCGTGTTTTGCTTGGCTCCTCTGAGTTTACACCCCCACCAAAAGAGGAGAAACAGCTGATGAGGGCTTTTAGAACTCCTTAAAATCTGATTATTGCAGGGAATTAGAGGCAGCAGATGCACTGGAGATAAGGGGTGGGACAAGCACATCTGAGCCCTGCTCTGGTGCTGCTGGGGAGGAGGGGTGGCACCACCACCAAAATTCAGGTCACAGCTCTGACAGTCAGGGGTTCCAAATCTGCATCCTCACAGGTCCAAACCTTTCTTTTCCAAAGTCAATTCACCAAAGTCGTGCTGCAAGTTGGTCATAATTCATCAGCTTTGTGTAATTTTTTTTTGTCTAGAATTCACATGTTCAAGTTTTCTCTTCCTTTTAAGGCTGCCTGTTCCTTCCCTGCTGAGCATTCCTGCCTCCAGCCCGAGCTGTCCCAACATCATTTCAGCTTCTACTCCACACATTCCCAGTCCCTTTTCCTGCACCCACTTTCTGCTCACCAAGCAAAACGGGAGCTTTTTATAAGCTTCTTACACTGACACCTGAAAGAGCCGTGCTGCTGTCAGCACATTCCCAGCCTTTCTCCCTGGGAGTATTTCCCAGAGCCAGCCTCACACCCTGCGTGCCCCAAAGGAAAAGTGATTTCCCTGCAAAGCTGAGGGCTGGGATTCTCAGGGAATCCTGAAAGTGCCTGATAGTGGCTGTGGATGGTGTCCAGCAACCTTCCCCAAACACCGAGTGCTTCCAGGAAATGGGAAACAAACACACATCCCACAGCACTGGGAAGAGGGCCTGGATGAATCACTGCTCAAGTGATTTTCAAGGAAATGAGGAAAAATGAATAGTTCCAAGCAGCATAATTGGCTCCCTGGGGGCCTTGGCTGGGGGTTTATCCCCCAGCCACAGCATCCCAATCCCCATGGATGCAGTGCCTGGCTCGGTCCCACTTTGGGGCTGGAAGAAAAGCACCAACAAGCAGCTCTGCTGACGCAGCAGCCTGCGGTGGATCTGTAAGAAAACCTTTGTGCTGTTGCAATGTTTTCCTTGTTGCTTTGTGCACTCTGCAAACAGATTTGGCAAGCAGGCATTGTTACCCTGGGATCCTCCCCCAGGGTTTATTCGGGGTGCTTAATACCTGCCACAGCCATCCTGCATTTCTCTGAGCTGGCACTGGATGCTGGCCCTGAAGTGACAATTTATTCTCGGTTCTGTTGGCTCAGGATAAGCCTCAAAGCCAATAATGGTTATAAAAGTGTCCCCCCTCCCAAAGTGTCCCACCCCCAGGGCTTGGGTTGTTCCCATCACCTCTCAGCTAAGGGATATGCAAGAAAAAACAAATCAAATGTCTGAAATTCCTGTTCTGATCAACAGCTGGGAAGGTGCTTTAGCCCCCAGGCGCTGCTGGCTCCATAACCAGGTTCTCTTTGGGGTGGGATCATGGAATGATTTGGGATGGAAGGACCTTAAAGCTCATCCAGCCCCACCCCTGCCATGGCAGGGACACCTCCCACTGTCCCAGGCTGCTCCAGCCTGGCCTTGGGCACTGCCAGGGATCCAGGGGCGGCCACAGCTGCTCTGGGAAGCCCATCCCAGCCCCTCCCCACCCTCAGAGGGAGGAATTCCTTCCCAAGATCCCATCTAAATCTCTCCTCCTTTAGTTTAAGGCCATTCCCCCTTGTCCTGGCACCCCAGGTCCTTCTCCAAGGTTCCTCTCCAGCTCTTTCAGGCTCCCTTTAGGTCTTGGAAGGCCCCAGTTAAATCTCCCCAGATCTTTCCCTTCTCCAGGCTGAACACCCCAACCTTCAGCCAACAGTCTGAGAAAAGTCTCCTGCAGCCAACTGCAGAAAATCCAACAGCTTCTTCAAATTCTGCATTTTTAGTTAATTAAGCAGATTGATCACGGAAACCCAAGTTGCTTTATCAGCAAGACTCACCTGAACCAGACTCTCCTAAACTCCTGCCCCTTCCTTGCTTTGGAAAGGAAACACAGCAAATGGAAAGATGGAAACACGGCAAAAATAAAAGAAGGAAGAATTGATTTGGTTTGATTTTTGGTATTGATCTTCTACCCCCTGACATTTCTTTTAACACACAACCTATTTCTGTTACCTTGTCCAGCTCATTGAACCCTTCTCTTGCTTTGTGTCAGAATTGCTCACTCACAATGAGCAATTAGATCATTCCTGCCAAAAATCTGGGTGAGTTCAGCACAGGTGCTGTGACTCTTCCCCTGGGACTGCCAGGCATTTCCTCTCCCAACCATGTGAAATATTAATATCACTCCCCTCCCTTTTAAAAGTCTTGCTATGAAATGGCAACTCAAACCTAAATCAAATTTAGATATAAATTAGGTATCTGCTGCCTCTCAAACCTCACCATCACTACAAATATGGGAAGCTGATCAGTAGATTTCAGAAGGCTGGGGAAAACCAATTTATTACAAATAAATCTCTGACCTTTGGAGCAATCAGTGCGATTCCCCCAGCAGCACCTTCTGACTGCAGCAGGAAAGTGGATCCTGGGCCTTGGGTGAGATGTCCTTGTGGCCTCCAACAGTGTCCCTGCAATTCAGGAGCTCTCCACGTGAACGATTCCCCTGGGGAAGAGGCTCTGGAGCACAGCCAGAGGATTCGCCTGGGGAAGGAAAAGGGCTCTGTGGTGGTGAGAGCATTTCCCATGATTGTGCTTTAAATACCCTCAGCACTCACTCCCCTCCCGTTGTTCTCCTCTGAAATTGAGGGCAGCCAGGATGAGGGAAAAAAGGGAACCAAAATGTCAATACAGGTTGGAGCTTTCTGCAGGGAAACTCTGCAATGGCTTACACAGAAAAAAGGGAAAGTTCTCCCTTTTTCCTTTATGTCAGAATTTCCCTTAAACTTTCTCTATTTGTTTGGACAATTAAATACTCAATTAAAAATCCTTTCAGAGGGAAAGGTGGATGATATCAGGGATTCAACCACAATATCACTTCAATCACTTCAATATACACCTCTCTCACTAAACACATATTTATTTATAATTTATGTAGATGTGGCACTGTGTTGTTTGTGAACACATCACCAATCTAAAAATGATAGCACCAGGCTCTTAACTGGTGCAAATTATTTAATCTGGGATAATTATTTAATCTGGGATAATTTCATTCATTTCACCCATACAAATACTTCAGCACATTCTCTAACACCAATACCTGGAAGAATAAAATTCTACAACTCTCAAGGCATTTTTTTTCTTTGGAAAAAAAATATTAACAAACCCATCCTGGACTTGGCTTTATATTCTGAGCCAAACCCAAATATTATAACCCCAATCCCTCCCTGGGAGGGTGGGGAGGGGCTGGGATGGAATTCCCAGAGCAGCTGTGGCTGCCCCTGAATCTCTGGAAGTGTCCCAGGCCAGGCTGGAGCAGCCTGGGACAGTGGGAGGTGTCCCTGCCCATGGCAGGGGCTGGGAATGAGAGATTTAAGGTCCCTTCTGACCCATCCAGTCTGGAATTCCATGGTTCTGTGAACATTGGAAGGTACCAAAGACCCATTTTCCAAGCCAGAACCACCATTTAGACAATAAATAGACATTTAGACATGAAACTCTTCCCATTTTCATTTGCTGTCTCTCCTAAACCTCTCACTCTGCAGGAAAGCCACTAAACATCAGTGGTCATTGCAGCTTTTGTGGTCCATTGCTCCAGTGGAGCACAGGGCATGGTGAGCACTGCCCTGGTCACTCCCTCTGTGGGATGGGGCTGCTGATGTGGTGGGGGAGCTGTGCCAGACCTCACCAACTCCCTCCCTCTTCCCAGGGATAAAAGTGGAGGAGCTTTCTCCTTGTAGTGCCTCCAGGGGGAATGAAAGCTGCTGGGGATGACTGTGCCCCTCCCCTGCTCTCCACAAGCTGTTCCTTGAGCCTGACATGTTTGGAAGTGCTTTGGGCAGTTGCTGACTGGATCAAAGCCACGCTGAGCTCACGGCTCTCGCCTCTCCCTTGGAGTCTGTGCAGGATAAACACTGGTCAGGCACTCCAGCACTCATGAAAAGCACCACACTGCCCACACTGAACTTTGCAAAAGCTGCCATTTCACCAGAATTTTGCATCCAAATCTCCAGTTGGACTCCCCCATCCTCCTGCTGGTCAAGGCTGTGGAGAAATAAACACGGCGGTGCTGATACATTTCATGAGGAAACAAGGCCATGTTTGTCCAAACACCGTGACTAATCCAGGGGAAAAAGATCATTTTCTCAGAAGTTCTGGGAACACAGTGATGCAGAAAAGAACAAAGGAGGAGTTATTGCTAATCACGACCAAGAAAATGAGATTATTGTGAGATAATTCACTGACCAATGAGAGAAACCAAACCATTCATCAGTATGGAAATGATATTTGATATACATTAATTACTTAAAGAACTGGACATAGCTGCTCTGATGTTTTAATTCCATGTCCATTTAATACTCAGGATAAAATGTAATCCTAGTTGATTTTTAAGTCCCAGGAGTGGTGCCTACAGGAGCCAGATATGAACTTTGCAATACAAACAACTCACAATGTGGATTTTGATTTGTTCTTTGATACTGTAGGGGTTCCAGAAGAATAACGTGCCTTTCTTGCTGTCAGGGTGCTCAGTCTGCTTCAATCACTTGGGTACTGGAAATCCTGCAGAGGAGTAAAATTAAAAGCTTGTGAATTATCATCACACATTTTATAGGTGAGCTGAAAATTGGATAATAGAACCCCAGAATCATAAAGGCTGGAAAATATCTTCAACATCATTAAGTCCAATAAATAATTCCATGAGTCATTTATGTATCTTCTGGCATAAATAAAGGCTAAAAGTGTTTAACTTTGAGCAAATCTTTAAAAAACTTAAGTACAAAGTTCATATGTGAAGATAAAAGGCCACATTTAAGTTAATTAATCTCCCTGCAACACAAATTCTTCTTAGAACAGAACTGACAATAAATTCTACCTGTTTTCCACTCTAAATAACATCCCCAGCTACTCAGGGAAGGTCTCAATAAGGAATATTTTTGTGTTTTATGTTGCTAAGAGATGTTAACAATTATGAAATAATGTCAGGATCACCTTTGAGGTGTGCCCAGAGCAGTGAGGGTGCAGGGCTGTCCCCACAGGAGTTTCTGTCCTTTTTGGGTTTTGATGAAAGGAACCTCAGAGCTCAGCATCCCCAGCTCCTGGAGAAGGGCACAGAGGGGGGATCCAGTGAGCAGAACATGGAAAATTCCTCCCTCTCTGAGGGGCCACTGTCACCTTGCAGAGAGGGGTGGCTGGTGAGACTGTGCTGAGGAATTTTGGTGAGAATCCCTCTGCTGTCCTCACCTTACATCAAACATCCCTGAGGCATCACCCCCTTCTTGTGGAAACATTTAATCCCTTCTCC
Organism: Chloebia gouldiae; assembly: GCA_003676055.1. Classification (NCBI taxonomy): domain Eukaryota; kingdom Metazoa; phylum Chordata; class Aves; order Passeriformes; family Passeridae; genus Chloebia; species Chloebia gouldiae. Next base: position 10,037 of record QUSF01000656.1, on the reverse strand, counting down.
AAACATTGTGCAACCAAACAGCTCCCAAGTTACTGTGTTGTTTCACAGGGACTGAATCTTTACAGAATCGTTGTCAAAGTCAGCATTACAAGGGGATTTCTATTGCTATCAGGTAAGTAAATGTTAGCCTCAAACAAATTAAGGTTTTGTGGGGTGAGGGGTTGTGCCTCCACGTCCATCACCTGCCAGGAATTCCATCTGAACAGTGCTGCAGAGGCTTCATTTCGGATTCCCACCTTTTAGGGGTCTGCCCAAACATCTCTGGAGAGGCAGAACTGCTGCAAGAGCTGTCCAACAACCAAACATCCCAGCCGAGCTCCCCTTGACAGCCATCAAGCACTCCAAAAAGCAAATATTCCCCTCAGCAGCTCAGCTCCAAAGGGCTGCTTTAATTACTGTTTGTTTTTAAACAGGCCTGAGCATGATCCCACATGCTTTTGTTACAGTTTCACAAGGCAGCACCGTGATTTCAGGTTATTAACAGGGATTATTTACTGCCTGTGTTTATTCCTGGCTCGGGTGATGGGATCTCACTGGGCATGGAAGGGATTTGTGTGTCTGGAAAGCTTTCTCTGTTCCACAGCAGCTCCAGAATTCAAAGGAAATGATCCCAAAGAGGTTTGCCAAATGTTCTGTGTCTCTCTCCAACATCAGGATCACAGTGATCATTGCAATCATTGACTCCCTGTTTATAATCCATGTCCTCTCACTTTCCCGGGATAAGGTCATGGCAGGTTTATTCCAATTTCCTTGCAAAACAACATTTGGGGAAGTGCAAGAAAAGAGGATCCTGCAAATGCTGATGTGCTGGGGAGTTTCTGTGCTTCTCTGTTTCACTGGGGTCACAAGGGGATTTTTTCTGTGTGGGAATGTCTAACACTGCAAAAGTATTGGTTTGATACAGTAAAAACACCAAAGTGAATGAAATGGGACATTTAAGGTGACTTTACACCATCAACCTTCAGGCTGGAGGAGCCTCCAAGCACCAGCAGCAGAAGTGCTGGTGGACAATTCACTGGAGAAGTGGGAACAGCAGCTAAGAGAGCCCAGAAACTTCCTGGTGCCATTTCAATTGTATAACATATTGAAACACATTTTAAACCCAACATAAAAATACACAAAATAATGCAAACAGCATCAATGAGCTTGGTTTTGGCTAGGAGGTGTTACCAGACCTTCCTGGGTGATTTAAATATTATCCCTTAAAAGTCAGGTGCTGAGATGACCTAATTATGGCCTTTGGTCCTGAACAGAGTTGCAAGAAAGATGGAAAAAGACCATTTGCAAGGGCCTGGAGTGACAGAATGGCTGCTGACACAAAATACAAATATTTCTTTTAAATAAAAATCCTATCTGTGATTTTAAAATAATCAGAAGCCTTCAAACCCAAATTCTCCTGGAATAAATTAATATAATTTTTTCTCACTAAATCAATACGCATATTTTATTCCTTTAGGTAAGGTCAGCCCAGCAATGCATTAAAAAGTGACCAATTCTTGATTAATCCAGCAAAATATTTGGAGAGTAATTAAAAATAAATTATTGGGATTAATTATTGAGAATAAATCCCAAATCAATTAAAATCAAGTAACAGAACTTGTTCATAACTACAACAAGATGGTGAAGTTAAAACTGGAAAAGTTGCACAACCAAATAAAGTTAATTTTGTCCAAATTCAGTGTATTAAATTACAGTCAGCTGGTAATGATTGTGAGTCAGTGAGGTCTGGTGTGTACAGGGTATATAGAAATTGCCTCCAAATATGAAACTAATTAGGAATAACTGGCCTCTAAACAAGCACTTGATGTATGAAAAAGGAAAATGCAAACCTCAAGAATGCTTTTTAGAGCCACTGCCTGAACCAAGTCTCGTTTGCAGTTCCAAAGGGTCCAAGTCAGCTGTGACAGAAGTGTGATGCAAACCACCCCAGGGGCTTCCCAGAACTCCTGGTTCCTGCAGGGGACAGAGCAGGGGACAGGGACAGAGCTCTGTGAGATGGAACTGGCACCAGCTCCGTCCTCTTTGCTGCAGGAAACGATGTGGGATGAGAGGGAAAAATACTGTAAAGGACAAAACCTCCCTACACCACATTCTAATTAGCCAGAATATACAGAATGATGGAATTATGGAATGGTTTGTGTGGAGTTGGGGTTGGAAAGGACCTTAAATCCCACCCATCCCACCCCTGCCATGGCAGGGACACCTCCCACTGTCCCAGGCTGCCCCCAGCCCTGTCCAGCCTGGACTTGGGCACTGCCAGGGGCAGCCACAGCTGCTCTGGGCACCTGTGCCACTCTCCCAGCCAGGAATTTTTGCCAATCTCCCACCCTTCCCTGCCCTTTGGCAGTGGAAGCCATTCCCTGTGTCGTGTCCCTCCATCCCTCTTGTAGGCCTGTCAGATGAGGCCACAAGTGAAGTCACCCCAAGGCTTCTCCATGCTGAGCAATCCCAATTCTCCAGCCTTTCCTCCCAGCAGAGCTGCTCCATCCCTCTGATCATCCTTGGAACTCAGCCCTCCGGGTCAGGTAATTCCCTCAGCTCCTTTGGTTCAGCTCTGACACACTGCAGAGCTTCATTTCACCCTCACCAAAGAGCCTGAAGCAACCTTGGCTCTTGAAGGATGCACTTCCAGCTTTTAAGGGTCCAAAACCCTCAGGGCTTAAAATAAATACATTTCCTAAATGTTGTGGAAGCACAAAACCTTGTGCTCGTACACATTTACAAACATGTCCCAGCCTTGACCTGGACCTGTTCAGCATCTGAACTTCTGTTTTTCCCCCGAGTCAAATTGTTTTGTAAATTCAGATCAACGGCAGACTACGGCAGCGTGATCTCTGCAGCAGCGCAGGAAACTGCCCTGGGGTCGTCCCTGCTTTGTCACAGGGTTCAGTGCCCGTGTCACACCGACTCTCGGTTACTCACAGCCCCCGGGTTGCCCTGGGGAGGAAGGAAACCGCCCCGTCACTGGGACGGCAGGAAGGGAAGTGCATCCAAAGTCAGGGATGGAGGCAGCGCTCTGAGCCCCGCAGGCTTTTTGTGACAAAGCCGCATTTAGAGGCTTTTACCTCTTTTTAAGAAACTCCCCCACAGCCGAAGGCACCGACGCCGTGTGAAACCCCTGCGCAGGGTGGGTTTAACTCCTCCCCTGAGCAGCAGGAGAAGCCGCTGCCGCCGCACCCTCGCCGACATCCTGCACCAAAGGCTCCTCACCGGCCGGCCCTGCTCGCCCTTCCAAGGAGCGGCGCTTCCTGCGCTCCCACGGGGTCCTGCTGCAGGAAGGGCAGGACAGGACACAGCTGGCACTGCCCGAGCCCTCCCGCGGCCAGCCGAGGCCAATCAGCCTGGGATTTCAGTCTACAAGGGACATCTGCGCTGCCACCACAGCGAGGAGAATGAGATGATGTTGGTTTCTTCCAGAAAAATACTGGAGACAAACATGGCACGTGTCCCAGTAAAGGAAAAATCATCCTCCAGCTACCCTTGGCACCAGGCAGGGACACCTTCCACTAGTCCAGGTTGCTCCAAGCCCCCTCCAGCCTGGCGTGAAAAGATACAAACTGTTAATTACAGAATCTATTTCAGGAAGGAAAATCATAATCTACAAATTCAGGAAAAGTAGCTGGGTGATATAAAAAACTGTATTAAAGAATATTATACCTTTACTGTAATAATTCTTTCCCTCACTTAGGAAAGCCTCAGAAATACTAAACTTCCAATTCTGTGAAAAAGTATTCCAGTAATAAAAAGAGACTTAAAGCTCCACAGGAGACAGTTTGAGTCCTTAACCAGTTTTGATTTAGTTTTGATTTACTTCTCTGAGGTCCCAGCCCAGAAACCTGCTGCAATACTCATGCAGAGCACAAAAATAGATTCCCAGCTGCACATACAAACCCCTGGCTGCTGGGATGGTAATCAAGCAGGTCATTAAAAATCATCTTTTATAACACAGGAAGTGCTGAGCCTTTAACATTTTACCACATTCAGTCTCTCCAAGGGAGATGCTTCCAGGAGGAGCAAGGCAACAAGCCCACTTCTATCCCAAACATCATTTTGAGAGAATCTGGCTGCTTTCTCTGTTGATTTTCTTCATGTTACCAAGACATGACTATACTGGTTCCAAAAACTTCACTAAGTGAGATTTATCCCAGAGATGAATGCTTCTTGTGCATTATACTTGGAATATTTCTGCTGTGTCCCAGGCAAAGCGTGCCATGGTCTGAGCGAGGCTCTGGACTTTTGGGAGGTGTTGAGTTGTGGTAATGCTGAGAAGGAGCTAACTGCGTTTTTCCAACCATTACCTGTGTGTGCTCTGATCTGTGTCAGGACTGCACATCTGGCTCGAGCTGCAGGCTCCCCTCAGACAAACCCGTGACCCTCAGTGTCCCTGGCTCCCCTCAGAACTCCCAGTCCTGCTCAAGTTCCAGCATCTTTCAAATCCCCCAGGTCCCCTCATCTCCCCTCAGAACCCCTGATCCCCCCTGCCTTCCCTTAGGACCCCTCAAATCCCCCCCCCCCCCCCCACCCCCCCCCCCCCCCCCCCCCAAGCTCCTCTGACTCCCCTTAAAACCCCTGGTCCCTCTGAAGTCCCCTGGCTGCCCTCCGAGCCCTCAGTGCCCCTCAAATCCTCCTGGTTCCTCTCAGAATCCCTGGTCCCCATCAAGTGCTCCAAACTCCCCTCAGTACCTGACACACCTCAAATTCCCCCAGGTCCCCTCAGAAACTTCCAACTCATTCAAATTCTCTGGGGTCCCCTCCGAAACCTCTGACCCGCTCAATTTTTCCAGGCTCCCCTCAGTACCTGACACCCCTCAAATTCTCTGGACTCCCCTCAGAAACCTCCAACCCCCTCAAATTCCCTCAGCTCCCATTGGAAACCTCTGACACCCCCAAATTCTCTGGGCTCTACTCGGAAGTCTCAGACCCCCTCAAATGCTCTGGGCTCCCCTCAGAAACCTCTGACCCCCTCAAATTTTCCAGGCTCCCCTCAGTACCTGACACCCCTCAAACTCCCCCAGCTCCCATTGGAAACCTCCAACCCCCTCAAATTCTGTGGGTTTCCCTCAGAAACCTCCGACCCCCTCAAATT
>QUSF01000654.1:0-24797 GCA_003676055.1 Chloebia gouldiae | reverse complement strand
TCTCATCCAGCCTCATCCTCATCCAGCCTCATCTTCATCCATCCCATCCTTCTCCATCTCATCCTCATCCATCCCATCCTCATCCAACCCATCCTCATCCATCTCATCCTCATCCATCCCATCCTCATCCAGCCTCATCCTCATCCAGCCTCATCTTCATCCATCCCATCCTTCTCCATCCCATCCTCATCCATCCCATCCTCATCCAGCCTCATCCTCATCCAGCCTCATCTTCATCCATCCCATCCTCATCCATCTCATCCTCATCCTTCCTCACAGGGGCCACCATGGTCATTGATTTCTGGTGCCCCGTCCCATCCCTGCACACAGCCCAATTTCATGGAATCACAGAATCATGGAATGGGTTGGGTTGGGTTGGGTTGGGTTGGAGGGGACCTTAAAGTTCACACAGTCCCCAGGGACACCTCCCACTGTGCCAGGCTGCTCCAGCCCCAGTGTCCAACCTGGCCTTGGGCACTGCCAGGGATCCAGGGGAATCTGGGAATTCCATCCCAGCCCCTGCCCACCCTGCCAGAGAACAATTCCCAATTCCCAATCTCCCATCTGTCACCCCTTGCTCTGCTTTGGGCACAGGCAGCAACATTTGTCACTTCTGCTTGTCGCTGTTTGGAGCATTGGAGTCTCCCCTGGTCTTTCACAGCATCATGGAATCACCAAGGTGGGAAGGGACCTTCAGGATCACCCAGTGCCACCCCAGCCCCACCAGCATCACCCAAACCCTGTCCCCAAGGCCACATCCAGACTCCTCTGGGACAATTCCAGTGACTCCAAACCTCCCTGGGAGCTCATCCCAAGGCCTGACCACTCTGCCAGGGAAATTTTCTTTTCCAATCTCCAACCTGAGCCTCCCCTGGTGCCATTTGAGGCCATTTCCTCTCCTCCTTTCCCTTGGAACATGGAAGCAGAGCCCGACCCCCCTCACTGCCCCTCCTGGCAGGAGTTGTTGTGACCAAACATTTCTGTTTCCCCAAAGAGTTTTATTTGGTGTCGTTTTTGTGTCCACGCCCTCCTGGATTTCTCAGCAGGGCTTTCCACACCACCCCAGGAGCCCCCCATGCATCAGCTCTGGCCATTTCCACCCTCTTCTGCTCATCCAAATGAAGAATCCTTTGGAATGTGTTATCCTGGACAGCATCCATCAGCTGTGAGATGGGATCTGACCAGGCAGACTGGGACAAGCCCCATCCTCCTCCTGCTCTGTTCCCACTTGCTTTTCCCCATGGATTTGGGGCTCCCTCATCCCTTTTCAAGTCTCAAAAAAAAATCAGCTCCCATCTGAAAGTCTGGTTCCCTGCTCCCGAATTACCATAAAGCTCCTTTTTCCCAGACATTTCCAATGCTTCTTCCCTCCAGGCTTGATCCAGATGGATTTGGAGCTGTCTGGAGTTTGGAAACCCCTGGCAGGAGCCCAGGTGGCTCCACAAAGAAGGAAGGAGGGAATTTTGGGGGAGTCCAGGCCACAGGATGGGGCCTAGTCCACATTCCAGAAGGGTCGAGGGTCTTTGGTGGATGCTGGAGATTGGGAAAGGGGATGAAAGGAGAAAAATGGGATGGGATGTGGACTGGGAGCCAGGAGTGACAGGACATGAAGGGATGGAGGATGAATTTGTGCCTTAGCACAGGGAAAATGGGATTAATTCCATTAATTTTAATCATCTCTTGCATTTGATCCCAATGGGAACAGGAGGAGAGCTTGGAGGAACTTCAGGAATGGGGAGAACTTGGAGCCAGAGCTCCCCTTCCTTATCCCATCCCTTTCTTTCCCTCATTGGGAATACATCAGTGCCAATGCCATGGGAGCAACTGTTGTGATTGTAATATAATAATAATAATAATAATGATAATAATGATAATAATGATAATAATAATAATAATAACACAGAAATAACTAAATGAAGGAAACAGAAACATCTCCATGGTCCATCATTACAATAAGACCTTTTTATCCCAAGGAATCCCTTCCCAGATTCCAAATGGTTTGTTTCCTATTTCATGGAAAAATGTCAAGATATTGGATATTTTATTATTCTAAATCAGTTTAAAAATATTTTAAAAATCCATTGATGCCAAAAAAAGCATTAAAATATCAAACTCTTTTTTAACTCAAAAACCCCATCACAGCCCAAACCAAGTTTCATTTAATGACTTTCAGCCATTTTTAAATTTATATTTCAGCTTTTTACAACATTGCTTATATTTATTACAAAATAAAAAGTGGTTTTTTAGCTCCCACCCCTCAGTTTTCCTTTGAAAGTACAAAGGGATACATTTAGACCACTTCTATTGTTTTTTCAGGATTACTTGTCTTCCCTGATAGTGGGTGATGAGAACGTGGAATCATGGAATAATGGAATAATAAAATAATGGAACAATGGGATCATGGGATAATGCAATCATGGAATAATGGAATAAAGGAATCATGGAATCATGGAATAAAACAATACTGGAATAATGGAATAAAGGAATAATGGAATCATGGAATAATGGAATCATGGAATCATGGAATCATGGAATAAAGGAATACTGGAATAACGGAATAAAGTAATCAAGGAATCATGGAATAATGGAGTCATGGAATAAAGGAATAATGGAATAAAGGAATCATGGAATCATGGAATAAAGGAATCATGGAATAAAGGAATAACGGAATAATGGAATCATGGAATCATGGAATAAAGGAATCATGGCATAAAGGAATCATGGAATAAAACAATAGTGGAATAAAGGAATAAAGGAATAATGGAATCATGGAATCATGGAATAAAGGAATACTGGAATCATGGGAATAATGGAATAAAGGAATACTGGAATCATGGAATAAAGGAATAATGGAATCATGGAATAATGGTATCGTGGAATAATGGAATAATGGAATCATGGAATCATGGAATAAAGGAATAACAAAATAATGGAATCATGGAATTATGGAATAAAGGAATAATGGAATAAAGGAATACTGGAATAATGGAATAATGGAGTCATGGAATAAGGAATAATGGAATCATGGAATCATGGGATCATGGCATAAAGTAATCATGGAATAATGTAATCATGGAATCATGGAATCATGGAATAAAGGAATAAAGGAATAATGGAATCATGGAATCATGGCAAAAAGTAATCATGGAATAAAGGAATAATGGAATAATGGAATCATGGAATCATGGAATCATGGCAAAAAGTAATCATGGAATAAAGGAATAATGGAATTATGGAATCATAGAATAAAGGAATAATGGAATAAAGGAACACTGGAATCATGGAATCATAGAATGGTGTGGGTAAGTCCATCCTGTGCCGCCCCTGCCATGGCAGGGACACCTTCCACTGCCCCAGGCTGCTCCAGCCCCAGTGTCCAACCTGGCCTTGGGCACTGCCAGGGATCCATGGGCTCCTCCAGCTGCTCTGGGAATTCCATCCCAGCCCCTCATTTCCATCACAGGGAACAATTCCTTCTTAATATCTAATATAAGCCTTCCTTCTGTCAGTCCGAAGCCATTCCTTGTGTCCCATTCCTCCATGCCCTGGAAATTGTCTCTCTCCAGGTTTCCTGGGGCTCACCCTGAGCTCAGCCCAAAGCTTCTCCTGTGCAGGGGAACAATCCCAGCTGTGCCAGCCTTTCCTCCCAGCAGAGCTGCTCCATCCCTCTGCCCATCCTGGAGCCTCCTCTGGGCTCTCTGCAGCAGCTCCAGCTCCTCCTGGGCTGGGGCAGGGCTGGGAGCTGCACTCCAGGTTGGCTCTCACCTGTGGAGACTCAGGGGCACAATCCCAATCCCTTTCCTGCTTTGGAATCCATGAAAACCCCAAACCAGCAGAAAACACACAAATGCCTCACTCTCCACCACCAGGGATCTCACAAAATGCCTTGGAAATATGAAAATTCAGATGTCACTTGAGCTGTGCTGTGACTGGAACTGTCTGGCCTCTTACTCAAACACAAAATATCCCATTTGCATAAAACCCGATATTCAAATAAGGGAATCTTCCTTTTGCCTAATTTAACCAGTTTATTTTTCTACCCTTGGTGTCTTTTGACCACTGTACCACCTCCCCTTAACCCCCCCAAAAAAGAACTCAACCCATCCTCAAATCTCCTGATTTTCCTGTCACCAACGAGGATTTTTTTGACAGATTCCCCAAGGGGGAAAAAAGCAAAAGAGCCCCAAACTTGACTCTCCCAGAGTTCACGGTGCCCTCATTTACCTTTTGCATAACAAAAGCCCAGCCTTTAATTGTGAATAGATGTTTTGTGTCGAACCAGGTGTCTCGCAGCACGTTAAAAGTCAGCAAAAAGCCAATTTGCTTTGTTTCAAAACATTTTGTTTCAATCGCTGCCAAGGCCTGGGGCTAAACACAAATTCGAGTTTAAGGCAGACAGGGAGGTTTTAAAGGTTTTTTTTTGGTATTCATCTCACCTAATCCTATTGTTCTGGAAGAGATTTGGAGAAGTAAAAGTGTACAGTTGCGATTAGGGTGAATTGATCCCACAAATAAAACAATTTCTGTCCAATTAGGTGAAAAGAATTATCAGAAACGAATGTCTGGATTTAAAGAAGTTGGAATCTCCTCATGGCAGTGGAGATCCTAAACCTTTCACTTGCTGATGGATTTAATCAGGGTTTAATGAGGATTTTTGCAGTTGTGATCGACATGTTTGGAAACCACCGCCACAAATCCATTCCTGCTCTCCCAAAACCACCCCAAATCCTTGGCAGAGGGGTTTAAGCACGAGTTTAAACTCCTTCCTAAGCTGGGGGATGCACCAAGGGCATTTTGGAGTCCCCACACCTGGAAGGATTTTTGTACGTTCTGAATTTATGAGTATTCCCAGGGAATTTAATGGGGCTGATCCCACGGGTGAAGCCACTTGTGGGAAAGAACCTTTAATGTATTTAAGAAGGAAAAATAATAGATGAACAAAAAAAAAAAAGGTGTGATCCCATGGGAATTCCACCCTGGAGCAGCTCCGGGCAGGGATCTGAGGTCCTGTGGAGAGAGGAGTCCCCCTGGAGCAGGTTTGGTGGGAGGGCTCGGGATCCCATGGGAAAAGGGACCCACAATGGGGCTGTTCCTGCAGGAATGAACCCATGGAAGGGGCCCACACTGAGGCAGTTCCTGCAGGAATGACCCCATGGAAGGGGCCCACACTGAGGCAGTTCCTGCAGGAATGACCCCATGGAAAAGGGAGAAGTTCGTGCAGGAATGTGGAAGTTGGAGCTGTTCCTGCAGGAATGACTCCATAGAAAAGGGAGAAGTTCCTGCAGGAATGGCCCCATGGAAAAGGGAGAAGTTCCTGCAGGAATGGCCTCATGGAAGGGACCCACACTGAGGCAGTTCCTGCAGGAATGACCCCATGGAAAAGGGACCCACACTGGGGCAGTTCCTGCAGGATTGTGGAAGTTGGAGCTGTTCCTGCAGGAACGACCCCGTGGAAGAGGGAGAAGTTCCTGCAGGAATGACCCCATGGAAAACTGGGACATTCCCAAAGGACTGACCCCACGGGAATAAGGATCCATTCCTGCAGGAATGACCCCATGGAAATGGGAGCAGTTCCTGAAGGACTGATCCCATGAAAAAGGGAGAAGTTCCTGGAGAACTGATCCCATGGATAAAAGACCCACACTGAGCAAGTTCCTGAAGGACTGACCCTGTGGGAAAAGGGATCCAGGCTGGAGCAGTTCCTGAAGGACTGACCCCATGGAAAAGGGATGGATCCACACTGGAGCAGTTCCTGAGGGACTGACCCCATGGATAAAAGGATCAATTCCTGAAGGACTGGTCCTATGGGAAAAGGGATCAACAGTGGGGCAGTTCCTGAGGGACTGACCCCATTGGAAAAGGGATCCACACTGGAGCAGCTGCTGCAGGAACGACCCCATGGGAAAAGGGAGCAGTTCCTAAAGAAATCACCCCATGGAAAAAGGGATCAACATTGGGGCAGTTCCCAAAGGATTGATCCCATGGAAGCTGGAGCGGTTCCTGAAGGACTGACCCCATGGAAAAGGGATCAATTCCTGTAGGACTGATCCCATGGGAAAAGGGACCCACACTGGAGCAGTTCCTGAGGGACTGACCCCATGGAAAAGGGATGGATCCACACTGGAGCAGTTCCTGAGGGACTGACCCCATGGATAAAAGGATCAATTCCTGAAGGACTGGTCCTATGGGAAAAGGGATCAACAGTGGGGCAGTTCCTGAGGGATGACCCCATTGGAAAAGGGATTGACGCTGGATCAGTTCCTGCTGGACTGACCCCACGGATAAAAGGATCAATTCCTGAGGGACCGACCCCATGGAAGGGGACCCACACTGCCCATAAACCCCATTCCCATCTCCCTGTGCCCCTGGTGGGGAGAAGAGGGAGATTTGGGAATAGATCTAAGCCCAAGAAGGAGGGAAAAGGATGGGGTGAAGATGGTTTTGAGCTTTTATTTGACTTCTTACCCTGCTCTGCTTTTGATTGGTGATAAATCCAATTAATTTCCCCAAATCTGGTTTTCTTGACAGTGATGAGTCACCTTTCCTTGTCTTTATCCTGATCCATGAAATTTTTGTTGGATTTTCTCTCCCAAATTGAGGAGGAACTTTGGGGTCAAAAAAGACTATTCTCCAAATAACAAACTAACCCGAATTTCAAGTTTTACTTCTTTACATTATAATTTTACAAAAGTGATTAAAATAAAAAAAGAAAAATAAGTATCCTAAAGATTTTATCTTAATTCTTATTACTTTTTCTTTTAATTACTTTTAATCTATTTCTCTTTATACCGTTTTAAAGTTTTAAATGAACTTTGCCTTTCTTGTAGTCCTACAAAAAAAATATATCAATACAACAATATATCAATACAACAAAAAATAAATCAATGCATCCTAATAAATAAACTACCAATTAAGCAACACTAAACCCACCACACTCTGTATTTGGCTAATACATTATTAATGTATTTGGTTAATACATTAACCAAAAAATCTCAAATTAACAAACCAAAACCACGACACATTTTGCTTTTATATTTTTTTTTTCCTGCTGACACTGAGGACACCACCCCCAATAAATGACTCAGTTGAGTTTATCTCAACATTTCTCAGCGGATAAAATCTGTGACCCCAACTGTGAAGCTTTTTGAGCTGCAGCTGAGTCATCTGGGGCCAGCCCCTCGTTTAAATATCCTGCTCAGGGCGCCACTTTTGTCACCAAACTCGTGACAAAACCCAAGCCTGGTGCTGAATGAATAACTGAAAAAAAAAACCCCTCACAGATTTTCTCCTAAATTGAACACTCATTTCAGTCTGACTGAGTTTGTGACTTGACTTTTTTTTTTTTTATGCTGTTTGTCTCTTTTTTGGTAGCTCGTGGAAATTGCAGTTGTGCCTTCAGCTGCAGGACTGAGCTCTGCAGCTGGGCACGGTCAGTTTGGCACCCACTCGTGGAGCTTTATTCCCGTTTCCTGGCTGGATTAACTCTGCAACAAATCAAAACTGCACTCAGGGAAATCCAAACCAGCCCTGGGAGCAGTTTAAGGAATGTCCCAGATGTGAGGCTCTGCTTCATTCTATTTTGAATGACCATCAGTGTTGAAAAAATCTGAATTTTTTTTTTTTGAAAGTGCAGAGGAACTTTCAAACCAGGGAGAAAAACCCCTTGAATTTCTCCTGGGATTGATTCCTGTGATGTGGAATTAGAAGAATACCAGAGCTCATTCTGGGGAGAAATGAGAAATAAACCCCACCTGCCCCAGCAGGATTGGGATAAATCCTTCACTTCTGCCTGTTGTTTTGCAAGTCCCAGAGCTTTTCTCACCCCAGCTCCTCTCCTGATTATTTCCATCCATCCCAGTTTTCCAGTTTGATACCATTCCATGGAAATACCCAGTGCAGTTCCAGCCTATTAAATATAGAATTTTAAAGGGCATTAAAAGAGGCCACACCTCCCATCCCACTGGCTTTATCAACAGGAAAATTCAGTGTACAGTGGGACTTCTGTGGCCACACTAAATATGAGATGCACAGACCTTCAAATCAAAGCAGATATTCATATTTTTTCTGATAGAATCTAAAGGACACACATTATAACTTTAATTCAACATAAATTAACTGTAAAAGCTGTAAAAGTTGAATTTGGGATAATTACAGGATATAAGAACTGTCACATTTGACATAGAATAAAAAGCAGAGGTGAAGAAAATCATGAAGAAATTTGGGAATCATGAAAGAAATTCATTCTTTAACTTGAATTTCCCCCAATTTTTTGTCTCGATGCCTGTGAGTTGAAATAAATCCTTAATAATAATCCTTAATAATAATCAGGGAAAAGAAGTTTTGAATGTAACATAGATCCCCTGCAGGGTTTTAAGAGTAAATTTGTGTAGAGTTTTCCTGATTTCAGAGGGAAAATTCCCTCCCTGATTCTCAGCAAGGCAGAAATCCTCTCCCAGAAATAAAATCAAGGTGGAAAACTTGTCCAGTTTGGAGAACCCCACTGCCAGCATGGTGCATCCTGATGCTTTTATTCCTTAAATCCATTTGTTCTGATGATGTCAGAAATGTCTCCCAAAAGGGCTGAGGTATTTAATAAAAGGTTTTTATTTCCTGTTGGATGAGGATGTAGAGGAGTTTTATTGGGATTCTGAGCCTTGTAAAAGTCCCAGCTTTTTCCAGACGACTTCTGATCCATCTGGGGGGCCTCTGTTTATGTGATTTTGTAAAAAGTTTGGCTTCCCCACCAAACCTGATACAAGAATTGTGCAATAAACAGAATTTAATGATGGCCTATTACATAAAACCACCATAATTAATGTGCAATTAATGCACTGTGGAGTTGTTTCATAAATTAATATTCTGATTACCCCCAACCCCACATGGAATAGAAAGAAAAGCTGTTCCTGCTGCACACAAAATGTGTGAAGCAAATAGGAACCACATTTCAAATTTAGAGGACATATTTCCTGGGGATCTCCATATGTCTCCTTAATTCCTCTCATGTTTCCCTGATTATTTGCATTTCTTTCCTCTTTTTATTTTTATTTTTATTTTTTTTTTGTCTCAGATCTGGTCCCAGTTCAGGTCTTATAGAGACAGAGACAAAACTGAGCTGTTGGTAAAATTTAATATAATTTTAACATAATTTTCAGGGTTTTTTTGTTGGATTTCCAGCTGTTCATTTGGGATTTCTCTCCTCTTTGGAGAATAAGAGATGCTTTAAAAAAGAAAATTAAATATGGAAGTGGTTTAGCTCCTCATGCAGAGATTCTTAAAGTAAATTTGGGATTAATTGATGGGATTTAAGTATTTGGAAGTATTCCTCTCCAATAAGTATTCATCTCCAGGCAGAATTCACCCTCTGGTTGGGCAGCAGAGGCAATTCCTGGCCCCCAAAAGAAGTGGAATTTCAACAACACAACAAAGAAGAACTAAAAACCACTCCCCACCTGTAACCTTTAAATACAGGAGTAAAAATAGGAAAAAAAAACCCTAAATTCTTAGATTTTATTAGCCAGGTTTAGTAGTACTGATCTGTCCTTCACTGAAGTTAAAATCCAAGACAAAATTCCTGTATTGCAGGGGTGGAACGGGAGGACTTTAAGGTCCCTTCCACCCCAAACCCTCCATGGTTTTATGATTATTCTGTGACAGAGATTTTTTTTTCAATGTCAGGTCTTAGCTACAATAAATTTACTGGGGAATATTAATTTTGGAAGGCTTAGAGGCAAAAAAGAACCAGCAACAAGAATAAACCACAGAAGCAGGAAAAGCCAGGGAAGAGACTGTAAAATAAAAAATTAAACACAATTAATGTGGTCACCACATCTTTCCTCCCTTCCTTTGTGTTGCCTCCAGCTCAGCCCACCCAGAAGAGTCTAAATATTGATTAATGCCTCATTCCTAAAAATAGGATGAGCTGCAAAGAGATTTCCATCCTGCCAGGCCTGGTTCTAGCACAAGGCGCAGGGAAACTCACTGGGTCGGGGTGATCAGCCTGAAATCTGCTTTTAAAACAACAATTTAAATGAGAATATGAAACAACATGAAACAGTACGCTGGGATTCTGTTCCTGCAGCCAGATTCTCTGTGCAGAAATTTGGAAAGGTGCAAATCCATCCTGGCTGGGGGAATTAATATCTGTGACCTCGCTGGGATGTTGGAATATGCTTTGAACTCTTCCCATATTTATTTTCTCCTTTCCACAAGGACAGCCACCACCAAGGCAATGGATAATTACAGGATTGGGATAATTAGAGGATTTAAGAACTGTCACATTTGACTTGAACAGAATAAAAAGCCAAGATGAAAAAAAAATCATTAAGAAATTTGGTGAATCACGAAAGAAATTCATCCTTTAACTTGATTTTTCCCCAATTTTTGTCTCAATTACTGTGAGCTGAAATAAATCCTAAAAAACAAAAAATCAGTGAAAAGGAGCTTTGAATGTAACATACACTCCCTGCAGGTTTTTAAGAGTAAATTTGTGTACAGTTTTCTTGATTTCAGAGGGAAAACTCCCTCCGTCATTCTCAGCAAGGCAGAAATCCTCTCCCCAAAATAAAATCAAGGTGGAAAATCTGCCAATTGTCACAAACCGTTGGTGTTTCAAGGCATTGAAGAGGGGGAAGAAAAAGTGGGGGAAGAAAGAGGGAGGGGCAAGGGAGAGGATATTTGGTGTGGTGTTCATGGAGAGCAGCTGATGACACGGATGGGCTGGTCTGGGGCTCCTCTGAGCTGTGCCCGCTGCCGCTGGCACTTGACAGCTGGACATTCTTCCCTGCCTGCACTGTCTGAACTCTGGCCAATGGCACAATCCCCACTGCTCCCAGAGCGGCTCTGGAATACAAAAATGACCTTTCCTCCTCCCAGACAAAAAGAGACGTAGGGAAGGAACAACCCCAAGTTCCACCAGAGAGCTCGGGATGTTTTAGGCTGTGCATTCTGCGCCGTAAAACAGAGCCTCTGGTCTTTTTTTTTTTTTTTTTTTTTTTTTTAAGAGGTTTTGTTTCCTCACATCTGCTGACAAAAAGAAATCACTGTCCTCTGAGCTTTTCCTCCCAGAAGATGTCTGATTTGGCGAGGGGAGAAAGCAGAGCATCCCTGGATTCCTGCCCTGGGAGGGGGATGCAGAGGGGCTCACTGGGCTGCAGGGGTTGCTCTGAACTGGATTATGAGGAGAATAAAAAATAATGAATTAAGGAAAGGGTTAAAAAGGAGATCTCTGAACCCAGCTCTCAGCCTGCCATCAGCTGAGAAGCTGGAAAAACTTTGTCAAAAAGCCAAACACATCCTGGACATGCCAGAGGTTCTTTCTAAACCCCCTCTTCACCCTCCAAAATCGACAGCTCATTACAAATTGAAACTCTTCCCTAAAAAGGAGGCGAAAAGAAAATTATCTTTGTCTCCTGCCTGAAGTTTGAACTAAACCACAGAGCTGATTTGACCCAGATATGTCCAGCTGGACGAGCCTGCAGGGCTTTGCTTGCCAGATTTGTGTGGATGATGCTGCTCTTACTCACCAGGGCTGGGGTTCTGATGCTTTTTGTTGTCTAGGCTGGAGCTGGGGCTGAAATCACACACAGAATAAACAGGAAGGATATATTTAGTTCCTGCAGCTTGCTGGTAGCGGGAAATCTTTACTTTAATGTCCTGCAGTCATCTCAAAAAACTTACACAGCTCTCAGGGTTACCCTGGAGCTGGAGGAATTGTCCTGCAGTGGTGCCTCCACGCCACTTCTTGTTTTATTTTATGTGGAGATTGACTTGAGTGACCAGCTTTGGTTGATTTGGTAATTTAAATCTAGGAATAAACAGCCTATAAACTTTAAATCTAGGAATAAAAATAGAGTAAAAAAAACCTAAACTAAACTCTTAGATTTTGTTAGCCAGGTTTATCAGGACTGATCTGTCCTTCACTGCAGTTAAAATCCAAGACAAAAATTCTTGTATTGAATATCTGAGTGCCTTCCTCCTGTAGCCTTTTTCTGGAAGGACAGACAGCCAAAACTATGGAAAACCACATTGCACAACCCCAAATGTATCCCAGCAATGTCCCAACAATGCTGGAAGGCACCGAGGCAGAGCAGAGCACAGTCCCTGCCCCACAGACCCTCCCGTGGGATTTTCAAAACTGCCCATTCATCAGCTTAAATGAAATTAATTGGAGTTTTCCCCTAATTTACTTTCAGTTTAGACCAAGAAAAAATGCCCAAAATTTTCACTCCCACTCGAAAGTAGCAAGTTTTTCTCTTGTTCAATCAAGGTGAGATCTTGACAAGGATTCATCAGATTTCTCTGAGGTAAAAGTTTGCCGATTTTCATGGATCTTCTATTTTGGTCTCATTTTCCCCAGAGCCTCAAAAGCCTCCAGGGAAGATTCCCTGGTGGAACACCTGGGAGGTTCCACATGTGCTGTGAAGGATGATTTACATGAAGCACAAGGACTGGGATCTTTTCCAAGCTGGATGGATCCTGGTGCCACCCATGAATTTTTGTTTTGTTTCTGTCAGAGTTGTGCTGATCCATCTGTAAGTTTTCCACCCAAGAGATTTGGATTTATTTCTTTCTCTCCTTTTTCTCATTTTCTCTTCAAGTCATTCCTTGGACACCTCCAAGGATGGGGACTCCAAACCTCCCTGGACATCCCTGACCATGGAGAAATTCTTCTTGTCCTTTTTAATCCCTTCTAGTTTGGCTTCAGCTTCACCAACTGATTCTCCCTCTTTTCCTCAGGAGGAAAATCAAGAATATCTTGGAATTAAACCACAATAAATTCATTCAGAACTGTTTTTCCTCCATGAAGAACAAACCCAAGGTCAACAAACAACCCCAATTCCACGGTGCCAGCAGGCACCATGTGCCATTCCAGCTGGGAATCTCATCCATGTGAGGCCGTGTGGATTTCCACCACAGTTATGCCCTGAGCAGGTGGGCCTGATGAGCAACGGGATGAGTCAATCCATGTGGGGTTCAAGGGGATTCCCTGGATAGCTCTGAATCATCCAGCACCAATCCCAAAATCATTCCCACCGTTGGGAACAAACAGTTGAGGCAGCAAGGGGAGGATTTAGGCTCAAAATTCATCTCTGGGGCCACTGCTGGGTCACAGCCTGGGTTGGAGGGGTGTCACAGCTGGATGTGCTCAGCCAGGAGAGGAATAAAAGCCAGGGGCAGTTCCCAGCTCGGGGTATTTGTTTGGAGTTGCTGGTTGTGTTTGTGCCCACACAATCAGAGGGACTGGCCTGGCTGAGCAGCACCTCTGATGGGACACCCAGGAGAGGTGATGGGACACTCAGGAGAGGAAATGGGACACTCAGGAGAAGTGGTGGGACACTCAGGAGAAGTGGTGGGACACTCAGGAGAGGTGATGGGACACCCAGGAGAAGTGATGGGACACTCAGGAGAAGTGTCCCTGGGAGAAGCCCTGGAGAGGTTAGTCATGGAATCCACAGAATTCACAGCATTTACAGAATCCCAGAATGACCAGGTTGGAAGAGACCTCCAAGACCATCGAGTCCAACCCAGCCCCAGCACCTCAGCTCAGCCCTGGCACCCAGTGCCACATCCAGGCTTTGTGAAACACCTCCAGGGATGGTGACTGCACCACCTCCCCGGGCAGCCACCCCAGAACTTTATCACCATTTCTGTAAAAAACCTTTGCTTAATATCCAACCTCCATTTCCCTTGGTGCAGCTCGAGGCTGTGGAATCGTGGAATGGTTTGGGATGGAAAGGATCTAAAAGACCAGCTGGTTCCATGGCAGGGACACCTCCCACTGTGCCAGGCTGCTCCAGCCCCAGTGTCCAACCTGGCCTTGGGCACTGCCAGGGATCCAGGGGAATCTGGGAATTCCATCCCAGCCCCTGCCCACCCTGCCAGGGAACAATTCCCAATTCCCAATCTCCCACCCAGCCCTGCCCTCGGGCAATTTAAAACAATTCCCTGTATCCTGTCACTGTTTATCCCTATAAAAACCCCTCTCCCTCCTTTCATAACCCTCTTTAGGTCCTGGAAGGGGCTCTGAGCTCTCCCTGGAGCCTTCTCTCCTCCCAGCTCTCCCAGTCCATAAATTTATATCCCAAACCAGCTAAACCAACTCAGCTTGGTTTGTTTCCTGCATTTTCTCAGCAAGGAGGGTGAAAACAAGGAGAGAAACACAGGGAGGAATTTTATGATTCCCAATGTCCGACACAGGGAATGATGTGGCCTGGGCTAGTGCAGGGACACTTTTGGTGGCCAAATTCCCACCTCAGCTCCACAGGGAGTGCTCAGGATGGGCTTCAAATCCATGGGATGTGCTGGGCTCCCAGTACTGGGGTTTGGTGGGTGTTTTCTGGGAATGCCATTTGTTAATTCCCCAGGATCAATGATCAAAGCCTGCCTGAAAAACCCGGCCTAACCAGGTTAACTCAGGGAATTTGGCCTTTTTTTTCTGTTTTTCCTGCTCCTCATATAAATGAATTCTCTTTAGGCTGAGCTGAACTACGCAGTCCAAACCAGAAATGTGGGGGTTGTGTTCAAATTTATTAAATCAGCTCCTGTAGGCCTCTGCCAGTTTACACCGGTGAGGATGTGGTGGGAGCTTGAACTCACACCTCTAAGAACTTCCTTGCTCCTAAATGCAAACACATTTCCTGCTAAAACCTCCCAGTCTGAGGGGAAAACTCACACAGAATCCCTAAAGTCTCCTGGTTCATCCCAGAAAACCAAGGTTTAAAGATGGAATACGAAGAAATCATATTTTTAGCTGAGTTAAAATGCCATGTTCCCTGTTTTTAGGAGTATTAGATCAACATCTGTTAGGTTTGCTCCAGTCATCATTTCCAGCAGAATATTTATTGTTTCAGGGGTTTTATACCTTGTAAAACTTTTATAAAGTTGAGGAAAAAGCTGATTTTTCAGGCCTCAGTGCGCTTGTATTTTTATATACAACAAATACAAAAGAGAATCACGGCTGTCATGGCTTTCAATATTTTTAGAAAGAGGAAGAACTGCAAATATAATCAGAAATCAAATCTTTAACCATTAGTTTTACACAAAGGATCTGGGCAACCCTTACCAAATATCTGTCAATTGACCTGATTTTGCTACCACTAAATATCCAGTTTTTCCTTAAGGGAATTTGCTGGGGTTTATACTGGGAAATAACTTTTAATTTAGGGAGTTTTGGCATTTAGTTTTTTAATTTTTAAGTTGAAAATGGGAAGAGAGCTTGGCTATGCTGGGAAGCACCATCCACTGGGGATAGGAGGGGGGAGCAGCAGGGTGAGAGGGAATAAAAAGAAATCCAAGAGCAAAACCAAACAGAAGCCAGGAATTTCCAGCTCCTGTACATGTCCATCTATTTTTACCCCAGGAGGAAGCTGTGTTTTCTTTCCCTCTGCTCTCCTCCTGCTGTGGGATTTCCAGGATCCGTCCCAGCACCTGGATTTTCCCGGAGCCTGATGTGTTCTGCCTCCAAGGGAGGAGAAATTTGGCAGCTGCTTCATTAGAAGCAGAACAGGAGCAAAGCCGGATACTCCAGACTTCCAGGGGCACCAGGAGGATGTAATTTATTCCTTTTCCTTTGGATTTTGCTGGTTGCTTTCTTTTGGATATTCAGACAGAAAAAAAAAAAAAAAAGTTGGTTTTTTCCTTTTTTTTGGATCATGAGGGCATCCTTTGTCCTCCACTCCTGTTGCTCCTGTTGTAATTTGGAGAAAACTTCCCTTTTTCTCTCTTTTTTTCTTTCTTGAAGATGTGTGAGAAAGGAAAACTTGGTTGGAGTAAAGTGTCCTGAAAAGGGAAAGAAAGCAGAGGCTGAGGCACCAAAACACCAAATAATTCCCAAATATTTTTCCATTTGCAGAGCAGCAGAGCCAGGAAGGAAAAGCCACATCCCAAACGAGGCCAATGGGATGAAGGATCCACGTAAGGAATCCAAACTCATCAGTCTTCCCCTCATAATTGTGATTATTAATTATCTAATTTTATATTGATAGAGAATTTCCATGGGCTGGATCCCCTCTGTCCAAGCCCAGATCACAGAGATTTCCTTGCCCAATATTTAATGCCAACAAGGCATAACGACCATTCTAGGCTTAAAACTGGTTCTAAGTCTAAGTCTAGACTGCTCAGAAAAGTGGTTTTCATAGATGAATTAGGAAGGCTTAAAAAATATCAATTATTTGGTGCTGCAGCCCCAGATGATTCAATATCAAAGAGAAAAATCACTGCTAATTTTGGCATCAGGATCTCTAAATTTAGGCTGAAATGCTGGAAAAAAAAAATCGTTGTAATCAAAATTGTAAAATGAAAAAGATAAAGGTCTTTGGAGATTGGGCTTGGGTAGAAATGAAACAAAAATAATAAAATACAAAATCAAGAAATTAAAAATTTCTTTTTGAAGAAAAAAAGAAAAAGCTTTTTCTTCAAAAATAAAGTTTAAGGGAAGTTTGAGGAAAAAGCTTCTTCAAATTTGGGTGGTCAAGGCCAAGTGAGGAGAAATTCCCAGGAATTGTGCAGAAAATGCAGAATTTCCATCAGAACTTTTCTATCAGCAGTGGTTCCCTAAGGAATAAATTGCTGCAAACACACCAGTAGGAATTTGTGATCCCAAAGGAAAAAGAATTCCTGGGGAAAACAGCAAATTCCAGTCGCTGCTCCTGTCTAATACCAAGGGACCAGAAATCTCTTGATGTCTTCTGTCCCTTAAATCATTCAATCCAGTTAATAATGATGAACTCTCAGAGAATAATCCCATTTCTCTTTAAAAAAATGGGATTTAGGATAATGGGCAGAATGAAAGCAGGGCTGCTGAGGTGGGGAATGGCTCTGGATGTCAAAAGATGAACAATAATCTCTTTACAAGAGCAATTCCCAGACGCTGGGGGATTACTGGAAGCAGCTGTTCCCTGCAGCAGGACGTTTTCCCATGTTTTATTTTATTTCTCTTTTAGGTCACTGTCCTAACTGAAGAAGGACATGGAGGACATTGTCTCCATCCTCCCCAAAAATAGCTTTTCAGGGCGTTTCTTCCTTGTGGGGATTTTTGAAGGAATTTTGAATAAGATGGGACCTCTGAGTTACTTTAGATGGTGCAGATTCTTTTTCTTCGGCATAGGCAGGGAGGGTGAGTTCAGCTCACATCTTCACTGCGTGGTTCAGAAGGTCACAAGATTTTTAATTACAAGACTTTTGAAGGATTTATTAACTGATAATACACTGCTATTAAGGATATTTATGTTTTTGGTACAAATTTTGAAGATTTTGTCTTATGGACCTGTGTTAAAGTGAGAGCTCTCTTAGTCAATCATGTTATGGCACACAAACCTACAGCACTATACTCTAAAACTGTAAATTTTCCTTTTCCCAGCCCAACATGTCTCTGCTTTAAACTACAAATCCACATTCTCCCTTTTAGCACTTAAATTTGGGAGCCTTTTCCAAGGTCTCAGCTCAAATCCTTGGTTTAATTCCATGCTTTGGCTTCCAGGCCCGAAGTTCTGAGAGTTCCCTGCATTTCAGATTCCAGCTTTTCCTGCTTGAACAAGGTGAGTATTTGAAAGGGTAAATGGTGGAATATCCTGAGAGGGAGGAATGATGGATTCCAAGCCCAGACCCCACCAACCCAGCCTGTCCATCCCTGGCAGCGCTGCTCAAAGGCTCCTGCAGCTCTGACATCCTCGGGGCCGTGCCCATGCCCTGGGCAGTGCCAGCACCTCTGGGGAAGAGCCTTTCCCTAAAACCCAACCTAAATCCCTCCTGGCTCAGCCCCAGTCAGGATCTATCCCTGCCCAGAGCAGAGCTCAGAGCTGGAGCTGCAGCCTGAAAACTGAATCCCATTTCCCAGGAGAAATGGGCTCCTGTCCTCCAGAGGGGCTGAGGGCTCCAGCCCCACTCCAAGGGCACTGCAGCTTTGTCCCTGAGAGGTCTGGTGGGAGAAAAAGCCTGGGAGGTCCCTCAGAGGGTGAGGGTGGAGGTGAGGAGGTGGTGCCACACGTCAGGATGGGCTCCTGATCTCGTTCTTTCCTCGGTGACTTCACTCCCACGTTCAGTCCCTTGTAGGTGACACCGGGGGCAGCTCCAGGTTTGCCTGAAAACTCAGTAAGGCCAGGAGCTCTTCCCAACAGCCTCATTCCACAGAATTCCTGCTGCAGGATCAGTGTAGGAACCCCTGTCCTGAGGGAGACCCTTCAGAGCATCCCAGATTGATTTGGGTTGGAGGGACCTCAGAGCCCACCCAGGGCCACCCCTGCCATGGCAGGGACACCTCCCACTGTCCCAGTGTCCAACCTGGCCTTGGGCACTGCCAGGGATCCCCTGGGAAAACTCAGAAACAAAACACAAAACTTCCCCACCCTCACAGGGAGGAATTTCTTCCCAGTATCCCATCCAAACCCACTCTCTGTTGGAAGTAATTGAAGTAATTTCCCTTTTTTTTTTTGGCACTCCAGTTCCTGATGCAGAATCCCTGTCTGGCCTCCTTGACCTTCCCTTCAGCCCCTGGAAGGTGCTCTGAGGTCTCCTCCTCTTCCCCAAGGCTTCCAGAGCTCCAGGAGTGTTTGGACAACACTTCCCGGGATGCCCAGGGTGGAATATTTGGGGGGATCTGTGCAGGGCCAGGGCTTGGACTGGATGATCTTTGTGGGTCCCTTGCCACTCAGGACATTCCCAGGTTCCATTCATGAATTAAATTCCTGATTTACTTGCTCCTTTGGGCTAAAAATTATTTTTTTTAAATTATTTTTTTCCTTGCTCTCTGCCTTGATAACATAAGATAAGAACAGAGGAGCATCCCTTCAGCTCCTCAGGGCTGCCACACAATTCCAACTCTTCCACACCCCCTCCCAGAGCTTTTTATTAAAAAAAAAAAAATATATGAAAAGCCAAAGGAAAATCAGCCCAGAACAGCAAAATCCTCCCTTTTGACTCAGAGTGTGACTCCTTCTTCCAGAGGGACCTTTCCCAGGAAAGTCCACATTGGTCTGTCCCTCACACCACCCTGCTCCTCCCTGCCAGCTCCTGGGGCTGGCCCAGGGTTGTCCCCCCAGGGCTGGCCATGGTGACCTCATGGAGACATCACCAAGGCCTTCATCTTCCAATTTGGGAGCCAATATAAGGCCAGCGGCTCCCAGGGCAGGAGCAGGAGGGCTGGAAGGGAGGGAAGGGCAGGAAAAGCCTTTGGGGAAGGAGATCAGAGAGTTCAGGAAGGATCGCGTTCACTTGTAGAGTCACTCCTTATAATTTTCATTTTTTTTCCATTTATTTTCCTCTTTTTTTTATTTTTTCCTATTTTTTTTTTTTTACTTTCCTCCTTCTGACAATTTCTCAGCCCTCCCTCTTCCCTCTCTGTCCCTCTCTGCTGCTGGTGTGGTGAAGATTTCCCTCCATGAGGAACTGGAAAAAACCCGTGGGGGTGTTCAGGCTGGAGAAGAGGAGGCTCCAAGGGAAACCTCATCCCACATGGGAGATCCTCCCCTGGAAAATTCCCCTGTGGACTCTGGGACCTGAACACTTCCCTCAGAACACAGCCCTGGGGTATCCTCACAGAGTTCTTGGGAAGCAGAGCTGAAACCCTTCAGAAAATCCCATTTTTTACATCGTGGCGCATTTTCTGTTCTGAAATTTCCATGGGCTGGAGCCCCTCTGTCCAAGCCCAGATCACAGAGATGTTCCTTGCCCAATATTTAATGCCAACAAGGCATAACGACCATTCCAGGCTTAAAACTGGTTCTAAGTCTAAGTCTAGACTGCTCAGAAAAGAGGTTTTTCACAGATGAATTAGGAAGGCTTAAAAAATATCAATTATTTGGTGCTGCAGCCCCAGATGATTCAATATCAAAGAGAAAATCACTGCTAATTTTGGCATCAGGATCTCTAAATTTAGGCTGAAATGCTGGAAAAAATAAAAATCGTTGTAATCAAAATTATAAAATGAAAAAGATAAAGGTCTTTGGAGATTGGGCTTGGCTGGAAATGAAGCAAAAAGAGTAAAACACAAAAGAAAGAAATTGAAAATGGGAAAATTTGAGAAAAAAGCTCCTTCAAATTGGGGCAAAAGTCTTTGAGGATTGAGCTTGGGTGGAAATGAAACAAAAAGAGTAAAACATGAAAGAAAAAAATTCAAAATGGGAAAATTTGAGGAAAAAGCTCCTTCAAATTGGGGTAAAAGTCTTGAAAAAGCTCCTTCAAATTGGGGTAAAAGTCTTTGGAGATTGAGCTTGGGTGAAAGTGAAAGAAAAAACACAAAAGAAAGAAATTCAAAATGGGAAAGTTTGAGGAAGAAGCTCCTTCAAATTGGGGTAAAGGTCTTTGGAGATTGGGCTTGGGTGAAAATGAAACAAAAAGAGTAAAACACAAAAGAAATGGGAAAGTTTGAGGAAAAAGCTCCTTCAAATTGGGGTGGTCAAGGCCAAGTGAGGAGAAATCCCCAGGAATTGTGCAGAAAATGCAGAATTTCCATCAGAACTTTTCTGTCAGCAGTGCCAAACATGACAAATTCAAAGGTCCAGCCCTGCCCGTGTGTTTGGGATCACCCTTGGTGCCTCTTCCCAAATTTTCCCAAGTTCTCCTCTGCGAGCCGGGGCGGATTTGGCCAAGAGCAGGAGCAGCCCCAGACCGAGGCCACGCTTCTGCCGGGAGCCCAGAGCCTGTCCAGGAACTTCAGGGAGGAGAAATGAGAACCTGCTGCTGTCCCAAACTGGGGCATTGGCCTTGCCAAGCTGAGTCACCTCTCCTGCTCCTCTGGCCTCTCCAGCTGTCGGATTTGCTGCTTTGCCTTTTTTCTGTTTCCTTCCCTACCTTCTTTTCCAGGTTCTCAACCATAAAATTTCAGCTTTCCATGGTGACATCACCGGTTCCACAATGCCCAAATCCTCATTTTTGGAAGGAGGGGTTGATGCTTTCCAGCAATATCCTCATGCCCATGGGATAGGGGGGTAATATTCATGGAAAAAAAATAATTTTTAAACATCTCCAAACCTTCCCTCCCTCTTTCTAACAACTCCTGCTGTTCTAATTAAGAGGTGGTCAGAGGTTCCTTTATGTTCCAAGGGGTTTTATCCATGATATTCCCACTCCATCAGGCATTTAGGGAAGTGTTGGGAGGCTGAAGTTCTTGGCCTGGATGTTGGGATGTGACTCATGAGCTGGAGGTGGGCAGGTGACATCACCAGCAAAGGGGAACGAGGCTTTCAAGGGCTCAAGGGTTTCAGTTGAAAGGAATAAAATATCCAGACACAGAGGATTAGCAGGAAAATTTGCCTCTGTCAGGAGCAGGGCAGCCCAGAGAGAATAAATTATATCCTTTTGCTTCCTTCAGCCACCGGTTTCTTGTCAGGCTGGAAAAAAATTGGATGAGAAGCCAAAAAAAAAAAAAAAACAAAAAAAAAGGAAAAAAGAGGGACAAGAAAAAGAACCCAGCTGGCTTTGACAGAAATGCAGCCATTACCTCAGCGAGCTTCACAGGAGGGCTTTGAAAGCAGACAAATTTTCTGGGTCCTGTCCCAGATTCCCAGATTTGGATTTCCTTTCCATAAAGACAGGCAGAGATGTGGAGTTAGACAAAACAAAAGTGGTTTTAGCAGCTGAACACGAGCGGCAGGAACAGGGCTGAGCTTCCCAGGGACTGAGCTTCTCCTCTTTTGCCTCGTCATGGCCAGAAATCTCAGCCCCAGCATTAATCCTGGAGATTGGGAGATTTTAGAGAAGTGTTTGGTTATGGCTCAAGAGCAGTCAGAGATTTTTTTGTTGTAAGGTGATATATATTTTTTTAAATTAATAGCTAGTTGTAATAGGATTTATTTTATTTATTTTTTTTTTACTTACTTCTGTTGTACTGTGGATACTTTTATTTAATGGGCTTCTGACTTATAGGTACAGATATGGTTCTATTACAACCTTTAAACTCTTAGTTTATTCTATATAATTACACTTTAACATTATAAACATACAAAGTTTTATTAAAAATAAGAATAAGATAAATATTAAATATATCTTATTTAACATAGTTTCTCATTTAAGGTATATTTTTACTTATAACTATAGAAATATACATTTATGATTTTTTTGCTTAGTGTTTGTGTATTGCATTTTGACATTAATTTAATTTTTACATCATTATTATTTTACATAATTATTAATGTAGTTTTACATTCCTTTAATTTAAATTTAATTTAATTTAGCTAAATAAATTAATTAATTTAAGGTTACAGATCAAACTTTTCAGTGTCAGTTTTTCTGATTCTCACACCATGGGAGGGGGTGGAATGGGATGAGTTTAAATCCATCCCAACATCAACCATTCCATGAATCCCTGAACTCTGAGCCCATGGACATGAGGATACAGCAGGAACCATTCCTAGGGGGTAACAGAATGAGGATTCTTTGTTTCTTCTTTTTCCCAGGGTCAGGATGAAATGTGTGAGAGAGAATTTCTTGCTGGGACTCAGGTGTTTATCAGTTCTTGTCTCTGTCACAGCCTCACAAACCCTGAGTTCTGCAGCACTTCACTCCAACAAACTCAAAATGGAGCCCATCTCTCTCTCTGCAAGGCCTTTTAAGGATCAACTGTCTAATTAAGAAATGACACCTCAATTATTTTCACTTTTAACCCAATACCCAACCAGCCGTGCCCGCAATGGGGACTTTTTTATCCAATTGCACAAAACCACCCAAACCCCTGGAGAAGGAGGTGAAGGAGAAGGAGCAGCCTCCACCCTGAAACCTCCATCGTGCTTTCTATCTATTCCTGCATTCTAAACCCTTAAACTCTGAGTTTCCCACCCTGTGCTATCACACACTTCCATTCAAACCCCACACCTGGAATCTCAGTTTTATTATTGAATTTTGGGAGCTTCTCCACGGCCTCAGGTCAGTGCAGAGTTCTCCTGGGGGTCAGTGCTTGGCAGCACAGAAAGTCTGAAATTCTCAGTAAAACCAGGATTCCAACAGCAGAAGGTGTTGAGATCTTCCCCAGGAGCAGCAGGAGTTGGAAAATCATGGGAGAAATGACACCAGGTGAACAAAAAGGAATTTTTTCCTCATGGCAGCAAAGTGGCTTTGGGAAAACCTCACATTCCCCCTTCAGGAATGGCCTGAAGGTGCAGGGGGGCAGGGTTGGATGGGATACTGGGGGGAAAAAAATTCTTTACTGGGAGGGTGGGGACTTGACAGAGGGCCAGGAGAAGTTGTGGACTCCTCATCCTTGGATGTCCCCAGTCCCAGGCAGGACAGGGCTCTAAGAAACCTGGCAGGTTTCTAAACCTAAAGACCCTAAAAAACACCAAGCAGGATCTTCCCAGGTGACTTCCCAAGGGTCGTGCCTGGTTCCTTGGGGCTGTTTGACAGGAAATCAAGAGGGAAAGGTCTGAACTGTGCTGTTAGTGCTGATTTTGTGCTCACAGACACGAGGGGCAGTTCCAGGCCCACAAAACTCAGCCCAGACCTCGCTCAGGGTGAGCTGCACCTGGAATTTTTCCCCTGGGTCCCACCCCAGGGTGTCCTTTGCAGGTGTCACCGCCCCAGCAGCGAGCAGAGGTGACAAACCGCTCCTCAAAGTGACAATAATCAATTTTGCTGATGCTCCCCTGCCCAAAACCCAGCCCAGTTCCCCACCTTAAGGAGAGGAAAACAGGGAATGAGCACCCAGGAAGATCTGGGGTGTCCCCAAGCCCAGGTTCAGCAGGGTGAGCTCACTGATTTTGGCCCCTCTCTGAATTTTTCTCAGCTCCAGCCTAACAATGCCTGCCATGAAAGGCCCCTTTCACCTTTCTTGTCACCTTTTCTCTCGCCACAGAGCAGCCACAGCTGGCGGCAGCCAAAGGAGATTGCTGCAGCTCCTCTCAGCTGAGGTTTGGGGGAAAAAAACAAAAGCACAAAACCCCAAACCTCCAAAAAACCCCCACAGGCAGAGCAAGGGTTGAACTGTGCTGTTCTCACGGGAGGGGGGGAGGAGAGGAAAACACTTTTATTGCAGCAGTTTTGCAGCTACTGCCAGGATTTGTCTAAAACTTGTTGAAATCTCCTTGACTTTTATGGCTGGCACGTGGATTTTTTAAGATATCACCTCCACCCAGGACCAGATCCTGCTCCTCTGGGCTGCCAAGGAGAATATTCCTGCAGAATACTGGAATTTTTTTTAATCTTGTGTTTTGTATTAAATGTATCTCCTTTGACCCTGGCCTAACCCATCCTGGGTGCTGTCAGGCCTTAATTTAATTTTCCCATTTCTGTTTCCCAGCAGATTAGGAATTGGATACTGGGGAGGAATTCCTCCCTGTGAGGGTGGTGGGAAACTCTGGAAGTCATCCCTGGAAGTGTCCAGAGCACTTTGGGCAGGGCTTGGAGCAACCTGGGACAGTGGAAGATGCCCTGGGGGACTGGATGAGTTTTAAGGTCCCAAATCATTAAACATCACCCTGATATGTGGTTTTTGTTTTATCTAGCCATTTTTATTTTTGATATCAAAGCAAATATCTGCAATGAGAGTTTGGAATTGACCACTTTGCTTTCCTGTGCACCTCAGTTCCCTGCCACGCTGGTTGTGGGGTCACTGAGCGTCCTGCAGGCTGGTTTTGGTGTCATCGAGAGATCCTGCAGGCTGGTTTTGGGGTCACTCATTGTCCTGCAGGCTGGTTTTGGGGTCACTGAGGGTCCTGCAGGCTGATTTTGGGGTCACTGAGAGATCCTGCAGGCAGTTTTGGGGTCACTGAGGGTCCTGCAGGCTGATTTTGGGGTCATCAAGAGATCCTGCAGGCTGGTTTTGAGGTCTCTCAGAGTCCTGCAGGCTGTTTTGGGGTCACTCAGAGTCCTGC
>QUSF01000653.1:0-24797 GCA_003676055.1 Chloebia gouldiae | reverse complement strand
GCAGGACTCTGAGTGACCCCAAAACAGCCTGCAGGACTCTGAGAGACCTCAAAACCAGCCTGCAGGATCTCTTGATGACCCCAAAATCAGCCTGCAGGACCCTCAGTGACCCCAAAACTGCCTGCAGGATCTCTCAGTGACCCCAAAATCAGCCTGCAGGACCCTCAGTGACCCCAAAACCAGCCTGCAGGACAATGAGTGACCCCAAAACCAGCCTGCAGGATCTCTCGATGACACCAAAACCAGCCTGCAGGACGCTCAGTGACCCCACAACCAGCGTGGCAGGGAACTGAGGTGCACAGGAAAGCAAAGTGGTCAATTCCAAACTCTCATTGCAGATATTTGCTTTGATATCAAAAATAAAAATGGCTAGATAAAACAAAAACCACATATCAGGGTGATGTTTAATGATTTGGGACCTTAAAACTCATCCAGTCCCCCAGGGCATCTTCCACTGTCCCAGGTTGCTCCAAGCCCTGCCCAAAGTGCTCTGGACACTTCCAGGGATGACTTCCAGAGTTTCCCACCACCCTCACAGGGAGGAATTCCTCCCCAGTATCCAATTCCTAATCTGCTGGGAAACAGAAATGGGAAAATTAAATTAAGGCCTGACAGCACCCAGGATGGGTTAGGCCAGGGTCAAAGGAGATACATTTAATACAAAACACAAGATTAAAAAAAATTCCAGTATTCTGCAGGAATATTCTCCTTGGCAGCCCAGAGGAGCAGGATCTGGTCCTGGGTGGAGGTGATATCTTAAAAAATCCACGTGCCAGCCATAAAAGTCAAGGAGATTTCAACAAGTTTTAGACAAATCCTGGCAGTAGCTGCAAAACTGCTGCAATAAAAGTGTTTTCCTCTCCTCCCCCCCTCCCGTGAGAACAGCACAGTTCAACCCTTGCTCTGCCTGTGGGGGTTTTTTGGAGGTTTGGGGTTTTGTGCTTTTGTTTTTTTCCCCCAAACCTCAGCTGAGAGGAGCTGCAGCAATCTCCTTTGGCTGCCGCCAGCTGTGGCTGCTCTGTGGCGAGAGAAAAGGTGACAAGAAAGGTGAAAGGGGCCTTTCATGGCAGGCATTGTTAGGCTGGAGCTGAGAAAAATTCAGAGAGGGGCCAAAATCAGTGAGCTCACCCTGCTGAACCTGGGCTTGGGGACACCCCAGATCTTCCTGGGTGCTCATTCCCTGTTTTCCTCTCCTTAAGGTGGGGAACTGGGCTGGGTTTTGGGCAGGGGAGCATCAGCAAAATTGATTATTGTCACTTTGAGGAGCGGTTTGTCACCTCTGCTCGCTGCTGGGGCGGTGACACCTGCAAAGGACACCCTGGGGTGGGACCCAGGGGAAAAATTCCAGGTGCAGCTCACCCTGAGCGAGGTCTGGGCTGAGTTTTGTGGGCCTGGAACTGCCCCTCGTGTCTGTGAGCACAAAATCAGCACTAACAGCACAGTTCAGACCTTTCCCTCTTGATTTCCTGTCAAACAGCCCCAAGGAACCAGGCACGACCCTTGGGAAGTCACCTGGGAAGATCCTGCTTGGTGTTTTTTAGGGTCTTTAGGTTTAGAAACCTGCCAGGTTTCTTAGAGCCCTGTCCTGCCTGGGACTGGGGACATCCAAGGATGAGGAGTCCACAACTTCTCCTGGCCCTCTGTCAAGTCCCCACCCTCCCAGTAAAGAATTTTTTTCCCCCCAGTATCCCATCCAACCCTGCCCCCCTGCACCTTCAGGCCATTCCTGAAGGGGGAATGTGAGGTTTTCCCAAAGCCACTTTGCTGCCATGAGGAAAAAATTCCTTTTTGTTCACCTGGTGTCATTTCTCCCATGATTTTCCAACTCCTGCTGCTCCTGGGGAAGATCTCAACACCTTCTGCTGTTGGAATCCTGGTTTTACTGAGAATTTCAGACTTTCTGTGCTGCCAAGCACTGACCCCCAGGAGAACTCTGCACTGACCTGAGGCCGTGGAGAAGCTCCCAAAATTCAATAATAAAACTGAGATTCCAGGTGTGGGGTTTGAATGGAAGTGTGTGATAGCACAGGGTGGGAAACTCAGAGTTTAAGGGTTTAGAATGCAGGAATAGATAGAAAGCACGATGGAGGTTTCAGGGTGGAGGCTGCTCCTTCTCCTTCACCTCCTTCTCCAGGGGTTTGGGTGGTTTTGTGCAATTGGATAAAAAAGTCCCCATTGCGGGCACGGCTGGTTGGGTATTGGGTTAAAAGTGAAAATAATTGAGGTGTCATTTCTTAATTAGACAGTTGATCCTTAAAAGGCCTTGCAGAGAGAGAGATGGGCTCCATTTTGAGTTTGTTGGAGTGAAGTGCTGCAGAACTCAGGGTTTGTGAGGCTGTGACAGAGACAAGAACTGATAAACACCTGAGTCCCAGCAAGAAATTCTCTCTCACACATTTCATCCTGACCCTGGGAAAAAGAAGAAACAAAGAATCCTCATTCTGTTACCCCCTAGGAATGGTTCCTGCTGTATCCTCATGTCCATGGGCTCAGAGTTCAGGGATTCATGGAATGGTTGATGTTGGGATGGATTTAAACTCATCCCATTCCACCCCCTCCCATGGTGTGAGAATCAGAAAAACTGACACTGAAAAGTTTGATCTGTAACCTTAAATTAATTAATTTATTTAGCTAAATTAAATTAAATTTAAATTAAAGGAATGTAAAACTACATTAATAATTATGTAAAATAATAATGATGTAAAAATTAAATTAATGTCAAAATGCAATACACAAACACTAAGCAAAAAAATCATAAATGTATATTTCTATAGTTATAAGTAAAAATATACCTTAAATGAGAAACTATGTTAAATAAGATATATTTAATATTTATCTTATTCTTATTTTTAATAAAACTTTGTATGTTTATAATGTTAAAGTGTAATTATATAGAATAAACTAAGAGTTTAAAGGTTGTAATAGAACCATATCTGTACCTATAAGTCAGAAGCCCATTAAATAAAAGTATCCACAGTACAACAGAAGTAAGTAAAAAAAAAATAAATAAAATAAATCCTATTACAACTAGCTATTAATTTAAAAAAATATATATCACCTTACAACAAAAAAATCTCTGACTGCTCTTGAGCCATAACCAAACACTTCTCTAAAATCTCCCAATCTCCAGGATTAATGCTGGGGCTGAGATTTCTGGCCATGACGAGGCAAAAGAGGAGAAGCTCAGTCCCTGGGAAGCTCAGCCCTGTTCCTGCCGCTCGTGTTCAGCTGCTAAAACCACTTTTGTTTTGTCTAACTCCACATCTCTGCCTGTCTTTATGGAAAGGAAATCCAAATCTGGGAATCTGGGACAGGACCCAGAAAATTTGTCTGCTTTCAAAGCCCTCCTGTGAAGCTCGCTGAGGTAATGGCTGCATTTCTGTCAAAGCCAGCTGGGTTCTTTTTCTTGTCCCTCTTTTTTCCTTTTTTTTTGTTTTTTTTTTTTTTTTGGCTTCTCATCCAATTTTTTTCCAGCCTGACAAGAAACCGGTGGCTGAAGGAAGCAAAAGGATATAATTTATTCTCTCTGGGCTGCCCTGCTCCTGACAGAGGCAAATTTTCCTGCTAATCCTCTGTGTCTGGATATTTTATTCCTTTCAACTGAAACCCTTGAGCCCTTGAAAGCCTCGTTCCCCTTTGCTGGTGATGTCACCTGCCCACCTCCAGCTCATGAGTCACATCCCAACATCCAGGCCAAGAACTTCAGCCTCCCAACACTTCCCTAAATGCCTGATGGAGTGGGAATATCATGGATAAAACCCCTTGGAACATAAAGGAACCTCTGACCACCTCTTAATTAGAACAGCAGGAGTTGTTAGAAAGAGGGAGGGAAGGTTTGGAGATGTTTAAAAATTATTTTTTTTCCATGAATATTACCCCCCTATCCCATGGGCATGAGGATATTGCTGGAAAGCATCAACCCCTCCTTCCAAAAATGAGGATTTGGGCATTGTGGAACCGGTGATGTCACCATGGAAAGCTGAAATTTTATGGTTGAGAACCTGGAAAAGAAGGTAGGGAAGGAAACAGAAAAAAGGCAAAGCAGCAAATCCGACAGCTGGAGAGGCCAGAGGAGCAGGAGAGGTGACTCAGCTTGGCAAGGCCAATGCCCCAGTTTGGGACAGCAGCAGGTTCTCATTTCTCCTCCCTGAAGTTCCTGGACAGGCTCTGGGCTCCCGGCAGAAGCGTGGCCTCGGTCTGGGGCTGCTCCTGCTCTTGGCCAAATCCGCCCCGGCTCGCAGAGGAGAACTTGGGAAAATTTGGGAAGAGGCACCAAGGGTGATCCCAAACACACGGGCAGGGCTGGACCTTTGAATTTGTCATGTTTGGCACTGCTGACAGAAAAGTTCTGATGGAAATTCTGCATTTTCTGCACAATTCCTGGGGATTTCTCCTCACTTGGCCTTGACCACCCCAATTTGAAGGAGCTTTTTCCTCAAACTTTCCCATTTCTTTTGTGTTTTACTCTTTTTGTTTCATTTTCACCCAAGCCCAATCTCCAAAGACCTTTACCCCAATTTGAAGGAGCTTCTTCCTCAAACTTTCCCATTTTGAATTTCTTTCTTTTGTGTTTTTTCTTTCACTTTCACCCAAGCTCAATCTCCAAAGACTTTTACCCCAATTTGAAGGAGCTTTTTCAAGACTTTTACCCCAATTTGAAGGAGCTTTTTCCTCAAATTTTCCCATTTTGAATTTTTTTCTTTCATGTTTTACTCTTTTTGTTTCATTTCCACCCAAGCTCAATCCTCAAAGACTTTTGCCCCAATTTGAAGGAGCTTTTTTCTCAAATTTTCCCATTTTCAATTTCTTTCTTTTGTGTTTTACTCTTTTTGCTTCATTTCCAGCCAAGCCCAATCTCCAAAGACCTTTATCTTTTTCATTTTATAATTTTGATTACAACGATTTTTATTTTTTCCAGCATTTCAGCCTAAATTTAGAGATCCTGATGCCAAAATTAGCAGTGATTTTCTCTTTGATATTGAATCATCTGGGGCTGCAGCACCAAATAATTGATATTTTTTAAGCCTTCCTAATTCATCTGTGAAAAACCTCTTTTCTGAGCAGTCTAGACTTAGACTTAGAACCAGTTTTAAGCCTGGAATGGTCGTTATGCCTTGTTGGCATTAAATATTGGGCAAGGAACATCTCTGTGATCTGGGCTTGGACAGAGGGGCTCCAGCCCATGGAAATTTCAGAACAGAAAATGCGCCACGATGTAAAAAATGGGATTTTCTGAAGGGTTTCAGCTCTGCTTCCCAAGAACTCTGTGAGGATACCCCAGGGCTGTGTTCTGAGGGAAGTGTTCAGGTCCCAGAGTCCACAGGGGAATTTTCCAGGGGAGGATCTCCCATGTGGGATGAGGTTTCCCTTGGAGCCTCCTCTTCTCCAGCCTGAACACCCCCACGGGTTTTTTCCAGTTCCTCATGGAGGGAAATCTTCACCACACCAGCAGCAGAGAGGGACAGAGAGGGAAGAGGGAGGGCTGAGAAATTGTCAGAAGGAGGAAAGTAAAAAAAAAAAAATAGGAAAAAATAAAAAAAAGAGGAAAATAAATGGAAAAAAAATGAAAATTATAAGGAGTGACTCTACAAGTGAACGCGATCCTTCCTGAACTCTCTGATCTCCTTCCCCAAAGGCTTTTCCTGCCCTTCCCTCCCTTCCAGCCCTCCTGCTCCTGCCCTGGGAGCCGCTGGCCTTATATTGGCTCCCAAATTGGAAGATGAAGGCCTTGGTGATGTCTCCATGAGGTCACCATGGCCAGCCCTGGGGGGACAACCCTGGGCCAGCCCCAGGAGCTGGCAGGGAGGAGCAGGGTGGTGTGAGGGACAGACCAATGTGGACTTTCCTGGGAAAGGTCCCTCTGGAAGAAGGAGTCACACTCTGAGTCAAAAGGGAGGATTTTGCTGTTCTGGGCTGATTTTCCTTTGGCTTTTCATATATTTTTTTTTTTTTAATAAAAAGCTCTGGGAGGGGGTGTGGAAGAGTTGGAATTGTGTGGCAGCCCTGAGGAGCTGAAGGGATGCTCCTCTGTTCTTATCTTATGTTATCAAGGCAGAGAGCAAGGAAAAAAATAATTTAAAAAAAATAATTTTTAGCCCAAAGGAGCAAGTAAATCAGGAATTTAATTCATGAATGGAACCTGGGAATGTCCTGAGTGGCAAGGGACCCACAAAGATCATCCAGTCCAAGCCCTGGCCCTGCACAGATCCCCCCAAATATTCCACCCTGGGCATCCCGGGAAGTGTTGTCCAAACACTCCTGGAGCTCTGGAAGCCTTGGGGAAGAGGAGGAGACCTCAGAGCACCTTCCAGGGGCTGAAGGGAAGGTCAAGGAGGCCAGACAGGGATTCTGCATCAGGAACTGGAGTGCCAAAAAAAAAAAGGGAAATTACTTCAATTACTTCCAACAGAGAGTGGGTTTGGATGGGATACTGGGAAGAAATTCCTCCCTGTGAGGGTGGGGAAGTTTTGTGTTTTGTTTCTGAGTTTTCCCAGGGGATCCCTGGCAGTGCCCAAGGCCAGGTTGGACACTGGGACAGTGGGAGGTGTCCCTGCCATGGCAGGGGTGGCCCTGGGTGGGCTCTGAGGTCCCTCCAACCCAAATCAATCTGGGATGCTCTGAAGGGTCTCCCTCAGGACAGGGGTTCCTACACTGATCCTGCAGCAGGAATTCTGTGGAATGAGGCTGTTGGGAAGAGCTCCTGGCCTTACTGAGTTTTCAGGCAAACCTGGAGCTGCCCCCGGTGTCACCTACAAGGGACTGAACGTGGGAGTGAAGTCACCGAGGAAAGAACGAGATCAGGAGCCCATCCTGACGTGTGGCACCACCTCCTCACCTCCACCCTCACCCTCTGAGGGACCTCCCAGGCTTTTTCTCCCACCAGACCTCTCAGGGACAAAGCTGCAGTGCCCTTGGAGTGGGGCTGGAGCCCTCAGCCCCTCTGGAGGACAGGAGCCCATTTCTCCTGGGAAATGGGATTCAGTTTTCAGGCTGCAGCTCCAGCTCTGAGCTCTGCTCTGGGCAGGGATAGATCCTGACTGGGGCTGAGCCAGGAGGGATTTAGGTTGGGTTTTAGGGAAAGGCTCTTCCCCAGAGGTGCTGGCACTGCCCAGGGCATGGGCACGGCCCCGAGGATGTCAGAGCTGCAGGAGCCTTTGAGCAGCGCTGCCAGGGATGGACAGGCTGGGTTGGTGGGGTCTGGGCTTGGAATCCATCATTCCTCCCTCTCAGGATATTCCACCATTTACCCTTTCAAATACTCACCTTGTTCAAGCAGGAAAAGCTGGAATCTGAAATGCAGGGAACTCTCAGAACTTCGGGCCTGGAAGCCAAAGCATGGAATTAAACCAAGGATTTGAGCTGAGACCTTGGAAAAGGCTCCCAAATTTAAGTGCTAAAAGGGAGAATGTGGATTTGTAGTTTAAAGCAGAGACATGTTGGGCTGGGAAAAGGAAAATTTACAGTTTTAGAGTATAGTGCTGTAGGTTTGTGTGCCATAACATGATTGACTAAGAGAGCTCTCACTTTAACACAGGTCCATAAGACAAAATCTTCAAAATTTGTACCAAAAACATAAATATCCTTAATAGCAGTGTATTATCAGTTAATAAATCCTTCAAAAGTCTTGTAATTAAAAATCTTGTGACCTTCTGAACCACGCAGTGAAGATGTGAGCTGAACTCACCCTCCCTGCCTATGCCGAAGAAAAAGAATCTGCACCATCTAAAGTAACTCAGAGGTCCCATCTTATTCAAAATTCCTTCAAAAATCCCCACAAGGAAGAAACGCCCTGAAAAGCTATTTTTGGGGAGGATGGAGACAATGTCCTCCATGTCCTTCTTCAGTTAGGACAGTGACCTAAAAGAGAAATAAAATAAAACATGGGAAAACGTCCTGCTGCAGGGAACAGCTGCTTCCAGTAATCCCCCAGCGTCTGGGAATTGCTCTTGTAAAGAGATTATTGTTCATCTTTTGACATCCAGAGCCATTCCCCACCTCAGCAGCCCTGCTTTCATTCTGCCCATTATCCTAAATCCCATTTTTTTAAAGAGAAATGGGATTATTCTCTGAGAGTTCATCATTATTAACTGGATTGAATGATTTAAGGGACAGAAGACATCAAGAGATTTCTGGTCCCTTGGTATTAGACAGGAGCAGCGACTGGAATTTGCTGTTTTCCCCAGGAATTCTTTTTCCTTTGGGATCACAAATTCCTACTGGTGTGTTTGCAGCAATTTATTCCTTAGGGAACCACTGCTGATAGAAAAGTTCTGATGGAAATTCTGCATTTTCTGCACAATTCCTGGGAATTTCTCCTCACTTGGCCTTGACCACCCAAATTTGAAGAAGCTTTTTCCTCAAACTTCCCTTAAACTTTATTTTTGAAGAAAAAGCTTTTTCTTTTTTTCTTCAAAAAGAAATTTTTAATTTCTTGATTTTGTATTTTATTATTTTTGTTTCATTTCTACCCAAGCCCAATCTCCAAAGACCTTTATCTTTTTCATTTTACAATTTTGATTACAACGATTTTTTTTTTCCAGCATTTCAGCCTAAATTTAGAGATCCTGATGCCAAAATTAGCAGTGATTTTTCTCTTTGATATTGAATCATCTGGGGCTGCAGCACCAAATAATTGATATTTTTTAAGCCTTCCTAATTCATCTATGAAAACCACTTTTCTGAGCAGTCTAGACTTAGACTTAGAACCAGTTTTAAGCCTAGAATGGTCGTTATGCCTTGTTGGCATTAAATATTGGGCAAGGAAATCTCTGTGATCTGGGCTTGGACAGAGGGGATCCAGCCCATGGAAATTCTCTATCAATATAAAATTAGATAATTAATAATCACAATTATGAGGGGAAGACTGATGAGTTTGGATTCCTTACGTGGATCCTTCATCCCATTGGCCTCGTTTGGGATGTGGCTTTTCCTTCCTGGCTCTGCTGCTCTGCAAATGGAAAAATATTTGGGAATTATTTGGTGTTTTGGTGCCTCAGCCTCTGCTTTCTTTCCCTTTTCAGGACACTTTACTCCAACCAAGTTTTCCTTTCTCACACATCTTCAAGAAAGAAAAAAAGAGAGAAAAAGGGAAGTTTTCTCCAAATTACAACAGGAGCAACAGGAGTGGAGGACAAAGGATGCCCTCATGATCCAAAAAAAAGGAAAAAACCAACTTTTTTTTTTTTTTTTCTGTCTGAATATCCAAAAGAAAGCAACCAGCAAAATCCAAAGGAAAAGGAATAAATTACATCCTCCTGGTGCCCCTGGAAGTCTGGAGTATCCGGCTTTGCTCCTGTTCTGCTTCTAATGAAGCAGCTGCCAAATTTCTCCTCCCTTGGAGGCAGAACACATCAGGCTCCGGGAAAATCCAGGTGCTGGGACGGATCCTGGAAATCCCACAGCAGGAGGAGAGCAGAGGGAAAGAAAACACAGCTTCCTCCTGGGGTAAAAATAGATGGACATGTACAGGAGCTGGAAATTCCTGGCTTCTGTTTGGTTTTGCTCTTGGATTTCTTTTTATTCCCTCTCACCCTGCTGCTCCCCCCTCCTATCCCCAGTGGATGGTGCTTCCCAGCATAGCCAAGCTCTCTTCCCATTTTCAACTTAAAAATTAAAAAACTAAATGCCAAAACTCCCTAAATTAAAAGTTATTTCCCAGTATAAACCCCAGCAAATTCCCTTAAGGAAAAACTGGATATTTAGTGGTAGCAAAATCAGGTCAATTGACAGATATTTGGTAAGGGTTGCCCAGATCCTTTGTGTAAAACTAATGGTTAAAGATTTGATTTCTGATTATATTTGCAGTTCTTCCTCTTTCTAAAAATATTGAAAGCCATGACAGCCGTGATTCTCTTTTGTATTTGTTGTATATAAAAATACAAGCGCACTGAGGCCTGAAAAATCAGCTTTTTCCTCAACTTTATAA
Organism: Chloebia gouldiae; assembly: GCA_003676055.1. Lineage (NCBI taxonomy): Eukaryota > Metazoa > Chordata > Aves > Passeriformes > Passeridae > Chloebia > Chloebia gouldiae. The sequence continues at coordinate 14,872 of QUSF01000653.1, read as the reverse complement.
AAGTTTTACAAGGTATAAAACCCCTGAAACAATAAATATTCTGCTGGAAATGATGACTGGAGCAAACCTAACAGATGTTGATCTAATACTCCTAAAAACAGGGAACATGGCATTTTAACTCAGCTAAAAATATGATTTCTTCGTATTCCATCTTTAAACCTTGGTTTTCTGGGATGAACCAGGAGACTTTAGGGATTCTGTGTGAGTTTTCCCCTCAGACTGGGAGGTTTTAGCAGGAAATGTGTTTGCATTTAGGAGCAAGGAAGTTCTTAGAGGTGTGAGTTCAAGCTCCCACCACATCCTCACCGGTGTAAACTGGCAGAGGCCTACAGGAGCTGATTTAATAAATTTGAACACAACCCCCACATTTCTGGTTTGGACTGCGTAGTTCAGCTCAGCCTAAAGAGAATTCATTTATATGAGGAGCAGGAAAAACAGAAAAAAAAGGCCAAATTCCCTGAGTTAACCTGGTTAGGCCGGGTTTTTCAGGCAGGCTTTGATCATTGATCCTGGGGAATTAACAAATGGCATTCCCAGAAAACACCCACCAAACCCCAGTACTGGGAGCCCAGCACATCCCATGGATTTGAAGCCCATCCTGAGCACTCCCTGTGGAGCTGAGGTGGGAATTTGGCCACCAAAAGTGTCCCTGCACTAGCCCAGGCCACATCATTCCCTGTGTCGGACATTGGGAATCATAAAATTCCTCCCTGTGTTTCTCTCCTTGTTTTCACCCTCCTTGCTGAGAAAATGCAGGAAACAAACCAAGCTGAGTTGGTTTAGCTGGTTTGGGATATAAATTTATGGACTGGGAGAGCTGGGAGGAGAGAAGGCTCCAGGGAGAGCTCAGAGCCCCTTCCAGGACCTAAAGAGGGTTATGAAAGGAGGGAGAGGGGTTTTTATAGGGATAAACAGTGACAGGATACAGGGAATTGTTTTAAATTGCCCGAGGGCAGGGCTGGGTGGGAGATTGGGAATTGGGAATTGTTCCCTGGCAGGGTGGGCAGGGGCTGGGATGGAATTCCCAGATTCCCCTGGATCCCTGGCAGTGCCCAAGGCCAGGTTGGACACTGGGGCTGGAGCAGCCTGGCACAGTGGGAGGTGTCCCTGCCATGGAACCAGCTGGTCTTTTAGATCCTTTCCATCCCAAACCATTCCACGATTCCACAGCCTCGAGCTGCACCAAGGGAAATGGAGGTTGGATATTAAGCAAAGGTTTTTTACAGAAATGGTGATAAAGTTCTGGGGTGGCTGCCCGGGGAGGTGGTGCAGTCACCATCCCTGGAGGTGTTTCACAAAGCCTGGATGTGGCACTGGGTGCCAGGGCTGAGCTGAGGTGCTGGGGCTGGGTTGGACTCGATGGTCTTGGAGGTCTCTTCCAACCTGGTCATTCTGGGATTCTGTAAATGCTGTGAATTCTGTGGATTCCATGACTAACCTCTCCAGGGCTTCTCCCAGGGACACTTCTCCTGAGTGTCCCATCACTTCTCCTGGGTGTCCCATCACCTCTCCTGAGTGTCCCACCACTTCTCCTGAGTGTCCCACCACTTCTCCTGAGTGTCCCATTTCCTCTCCTGAGTGTCCCATCACCTCTCCTGGGTGTCCCATCAGAGGTGCTGCTCAGCCAGGCCAGTCCCTCTGATTGTGTGGGCACAAACACAACCAGCAACTCCAAACAAATACCCCGAGCTGGGAACTGCCCCTGGCTTTTATTCCTCTCCTGGCTGAGCACATCCAGCTGTGACACCCCTCCAACCCAGGCTGTGACCCAGCAGTGGCCCCAGAGATGAATTTTGAGCCTAAATCCTCCCCTTGCTGCCTCAACTGTTTGTTCCCAACGGTGGGAATGATTTTGGGATTGGTGCTGGATGATTCAGAGCTATCCAGGGAATCCCCTTGAACCCCACATGGATTGACTCATCCCGTTGCTCATCAGGCCCACCTGCTCAGGGCATAACTGTGGTGGAAATCCACACGGCCTCACATGGATGAGATTCCCAGCTGGAATGGCACATGGTGCCTGCTGGCACCGTGGAATTGGGGTTGTTTGTTGACCTTGGGTTTGTTCTTCATGGAGGAAAAACAGTTCTGAATGAATTTATTGTGGTTTAATTCCAAGATATTCTTGATTTTCCTCCTGAGGAAAAGAGGGAGAATCAGTTGGTGAAGCTGAAGCCAAACTAGAAGGGATTAAAAAGGACAAGAAGAATTTCTCCATGGTCAGGGATGTCCAGGGAGGTTTGGAGTCCCCATCCTTGGAGGTGTCCAAGGAATGACTTGAAGAGAAAATGAGAAAAAGGAGAGAAAGAAATAAATCCAAATCTCTTGGGTGGAAAACTTACAGATGGATCAGCACAACTCTGACAGAAACAAAACAAAAATTCATGGGTGGCACCAGGATCCATCCAGCTTGGAAAAGATCCCAGTCCTTGTGCTTCATGTAAATCATCCTTCACAGCACATGTGGAACCTCCCAGGTGTTCCACCAGGGAATCTTCCCTGGAGGCTTTTGAGGCTCTGGGGAAAATGAGACCAAAATAGAAGATCCATGAAAATCGGCAAACTTTTACCTCAGAGAAATCTGATGAATCCTTGTCAAGATCTCACCTTGATTGAACAAGAGAAAAACTTGCTACTTTCGAGTGGGAGTGAAAATTTTGGGCATTTTTTCTTGGTCTAAACTGAAAGTAAATTAGGGGAAAACTCCAATTAATTTCATTTAAGCTGATGAATGGGCAGTTTTGAAAATCCCACGGGAGGGTCTGTGGGGCAGGGACTGTGCTCTGCTCTGCCTCGGTGCCTTCCAGCATTGTTGGGACATTGCTGGGATACATTTGGGGTTGTGCAATGTGGTTTTCCATAGTTTTGGCTGTCTGTCCTTCCAGAAAAAGGCTACAGGAGGAAGGCACTCAGATATTCAATACAAGAATTTTTGTCTTGGATTTTAACTGCAGTGAAGGACAGATCAGTCCTGATAAACCTGGCTAACAAAATCTAAGAGTTTAGTTTAGGTTTTTTTTACTCTATTTTTATTCCTAGATTTAAAGTTTATAGGCTGTTTATTCCTAGATTTAAATTACCAAATCAACCAAAGCTGGTCACTCAAGTCAATCTCCACATAAAATAAAACAAGAAGTGGCGTGGAGGCACCACTGCAGGACAATTCCTCCAGCTCCAGGGTAACCCTGAGAGCTGTGTAAGTTTTTTGAGATGACTGCAGGACATTAAAGTAAAGATTTCCCGCTACCAGCAAGCTGCAGGAACTAAATATATCCTTCCTGTTTATTCTGTGTGTGATTTCAGCCCCAGCTCCAGCCTAGACAACAAAAAGCATCAGAACCCCAGCCCTGGTGAGTAAGAGCAGCATCATCCACACAAATCTGGCAAGCAAAGCCCTGCAGGCTCGTCCAGCTGGACATATCTGGGTCAAATCAGCTCTGTGGTTTAGTTCAAACTTCAGGCAGGAGACAAAGATAATTTTCTTTTCGCCTCCTTTTTAGGGAAGAGTTTCAATTTGTAATGAGCTGTCGATTTTGGAGGGTGAAGAGGGGGTTTAGAAAGAACCTCTGGCATGTCCAGGATGTGTTTGGCTTTTTGACAAAGTTTTTCCAGCTTCTCAGCTGATGGCAGGCTGAGAGCTGGGTTCAGAGATCTCCTTTTTAACCCTTTCCTTAATTCATTATTTTTTATTCTCCTCATAATCCAGTTCAGAGCAACCCCTGCAGCCCAGTGAGCCCCTCTGCATCCCCCTCCCAGGGCAGGAATCCAGGGATGCTCTGCTTTCTCCCCTCGCCAAATCAGACATCTTCTGGGAGGAAAAGCTCAGAGGACAGTGATTTCTTTTTGTCAGCAGATGTGAGGAAACAAAACCTCTTAAAAAAAAAAAAAAAAAAAAAAAAAAGACCAGAGGCTCTGTTTTACGGCGCAGAATGCACAGCCTAAAACATCCCGAGCTCTCTGGTGGAACTTGGGGTTGTTCCTTCCCTACGTCTCTTTTTGTCTGGGAGGAGGAAAGGTCATTTTTGTATTCCAGAGCCGCTCTGGGAGCAGTGGGGATTGTGCCATTGGCCAGAGTTCAGACAGTGCAGGCAGGGAAGAATGTCCAGCTGTCAAGTGCCAGCGGCAGCGGGCACAGCTCAGAGGAGCCCCAGACCAGCCCATCCGTGTCATCAGCTGCTCTCCATGAACACCACACCAAATATCCTCTCCCTTGCCCCTCCCTCTTTCTTCCCCCACTTTTTCTTCCCCCTCTTCAATGCCTTGAAACACCAACGGTTTGTGACAATTGGCAGATTTTCCACCTTGATTTTATTTTGGGGAGAGGATTTCTGCCTTGCTGAGAATGACGGAGGGAGTTTTCCCTCTGAAATCAAGAAAACTGTACACAAATTTACTCTTAAAAACCTGCAGGGAGTGTATGTTACATTCAAAGCTCCTTTTCACTGATTTTTTGTTTTTTAGGATTTATTTCAGCTCACAGTAATTGAGACAAAAATTGGGGAAAAATCAAGTTAAAGGATGAATTTCTTTCGTGATTCACCAAATTTCTTAATGATTTTTTTTTCATCTTGGCTTTTTATTCTGTTCAAGTCAAATGTGACAGTTCTTAAATCCTCTAATTATCCCAATCCTGTAATTATCCATTGCCTTGGTGGTGGCTGTCCTTGTGGAAAGGAGAAAATAAATATGGGAAGAGTTCAAAGCATATTCCAACATCCCAGCGAGGTCACAGATATTAATTCCCCCAGCCAGGATGGATTTGCACCTTTCCAAATTTCTGCACAGAGAATCTGGCTGCAGGAACAGAATCCCAGCGTACTGTTTCATGTTGTTTCATATTCTCATTTAAATTGTTGTTTTAAAAGCAGATTTCAGGCTGATCACCCCGACCCAGTGAGTTTCCCTGCGCCTTGTGCTAGAACCAGGCCTGGCAGGATGGAAATCTCTTTGCAGCTCATCCTATTTTTAGGAATGAGGCATTAATCAATATTTAGACTCTTCTGGGTGGGCTGAGCTGGAGGCAACACAAAGGAAGGGAGGAAAGATGTGGTGACCACATTAATTGTGTTTAATTTTTTATTTTACAGTCTCTTCCCTGGCTTTTCCTGCTTCTGTGGTTTATTCTTGTTGCTGGTTCTTTTTTGCCTCTAAGCCTTCCAAAATTAATATTCCCCAGTAAATTTATTGTAGCTAAGACCTGACATTGAAAAAAAAATCTCTGTCACAGAATAATCATAAAACCATGGAGGGTTTGGGGTGGAAGGGACCTTAAAGTCCTCCCGTTCCACCCCTGCAATACAGGAATTTTGTCTTGGATTTTAACTTCAGTGAAGGACAGATCAGTACTACTAAACCTGGCTAATAAAATCTAAGAATTTAGGGTTTTTTTTTCCTATTTTTACTCCTGTATTTAAAGGTTACAGGTGGGGAGTGGTTTTTAGTTCTTCTTTGTTGTGTTGTTGAAATTCCACTTCTTTTGGGGGCCAGGAATTGCCTCTGCTGCCCAACCAGAGGGTGAATTCTGCCTGGAGATGAATACTTATTGGAGAGGAATACTTCCAAATACTTAAATCCCATCAATTAATCCCAAATTTACTTTAAGAATCTCTGCATGAGGAGCTAAACCACTTCCATATTTAATTTTCTTTTTTAAAGCATCTCTTATTCTCCAAAGAGGAGAGAAATCCCAAATGAACAGCTGGAAATCCAACAAAAAAACCCTGAAAATTATGTTAAAATTATATTAAATTTTACCAACAGCTCAGTTTTGTCTCTGTCTCTATAAGACCTGAACTGGGACCAGATCTGAGACAAAAAAAAAATAAAAATAAAAATAAAAAGAGGAAAGAAATGCAAATAATCAGGGAAACATGAGAGGAATTAAGGAGACATATGGAGATCCCCAGGAAATATGTCCTCTAAATTTGAAATGTGGTTCCTATTTGCTTCACACATTTTGTGTGCAGCAGGAACAGCTTTTCTTTCTATTCCATGTGGGGTTGGGGGTAATCAGAATATTAATTTATGAAACAACTCCACAGTGCATTAATTGCACATTAATTATGGTGGTTTTATGTAATAGGCCATCATTAAATTCTGTTTATTGCACAATTCTTGTATCAGGTTTGGTGGGGAAGCCAAACTTTTTACAAAATCACATAAACAGAGGCCCCCCAGATGGATCAGAAGTCGTCTGGAAAAAGCTGGGACTTTTACAAGGCTCAGAATCCCAATAAAACTCCTCTACATCCTCATCCAACAGGAAATAAAAACCTTTTATTAAATACCTCAGCCCTTTTGGGAGACATTTCTGACATCATCAGAACAAATGGATTTAAGGAATAAAAGCATCAGGATGCACCATGCTGGCAGTGGGGTTCTCCAAACTGGACAAGTTTTCCACCTTGATTTTATTTCTGGGAGAGGATTTCTGCCTTGCTGAGAATCAGGGAGGGAATTTTCCCTCTGAAATCAGGAAAACTCTACACAAATTTACTCTTAAAACCCTGCAGGGGATCTATGTTACATTCAAAACTTCTTTTCCCTGATTATTATTAAGGATTATTATTAAGGATTTATTTCAACTCACAGGCATCGAGACAAAAAATTGGGGGAAATTCAAGTTAAAGAATGAATTTCTTTCATGATTCCCAAATTTCTTCATGATTTTCTTCACCTCTGCTTTTTATTCTATGTCAAATGTGACAGTTCTTATATCCTGTAATTATCCCAAATTCAACTTTTACAGCTTTTACAGTTAATTTATGTTGAATTAAAGTTATAATGTGTGTCCTTTAGATTCTATCAGAAAAAATATGAATATCTGCTTTGATTTGAAGGTCTGTGCATCTCATATTTAGTGTGGCCACAGAAGTCCCACTGTACACTGAATTTTCCTGTTGATAAAGCCAGTGGGATGGGAGGTGTGGCCTCTTTTAATGCCCTTTAAAATTCTATATTTAATAGGCTGGAACTGCACTGGGTATTTCCATGGAATGGTATCAAACTGGAAAACTGGGATGGATGGAAATAATCAGGAGAGGAGCTGGGGTGAGAAAAGCTCTGGGACTTGCAAAACAACAGGCAGAAGTGAAGGATTTATCCCAATCCTGCTGGGGCAGGTGGGGTTTATTTCTCATTTCTCCCCAGAATGAGCTCTGGTATTCTTCTAATTCCACATCACAGGAATCAATCCCAGGAGAAATTCAAGGGGTTTTTCTCCCTGGTTTGAAAGTTCCTCTGCACTTTCAAAAAAAAAAAATTCAGATTTTTTCAACACTGATGGTCATTCAAAATAGAATGAAGCAGAGCCTCACATCTGGGACATTCCTTAAACTGCTCCCAGGGCTGGTTTGGATTTCCCTGAGTGCAGTTTTGATTTGTTGCAGAGTTAATCCAGCCAGGAAACGGGAATAAAGCTCCACGAGTGGGTGCCAAACTGACCGTGCCCAGCTGCAGAGCTCAGTCCTGCAGCTGAAGGCACAACTGCAATTTCCACGAGCTACCAAAAAAGAGACAAACAGCATAAAAAAAAAAAAAGTCAAGTCACAAACTCAGTCAGACTGAAATGAGTGTTCAATTTAGGAGAAAATCTGTGAGGGGTTTTTTTTTTCAGTTATTCATTCAGCACCAGGCTTGGGTTTTGTCACGAGTTTGGTGACAAAAGTGGCGCCCTGAGCAGGATATTTAAACGAGGGGCTGGCCCCAGATGACTCAGCTGCAGCTCAAAAAGCTTCACAGTTGGGGTCACAGATTTTATCCGCTGAGAAATGTTGAGATAAACTCAACTGAGTCATTTATTGGGGGTGGTGTCCTCAGTGTCAGCAGGAAAAAAAAAATATAAAAGCAAAATGTGTCGTGGTTTTGGTTTGTTAATTTGAGATTTTTTGGTTAATGTATTAACCAAATACATTAATAATGTATTAGCCAAATACAGAGTGTGGTGGGTTTAGTGTTGCTTAATTGGTAGTTTATTTATTAGGATGCATTGATTTATTTTTTGTTGTATTGATATATTGTTGTATTGATATATTTTTTTTGTAGGACTACAAGAAAGGCAAAGTTCATTTAAAACTTTAAAACGGTATAAAGAGAAATAGATTAAAAGTAATTAAAAGAAAAAGTAATAAGAATTAAGATAAAATCTTTAGGATACTTATTTTTCTTTTTTTATTTTAATCACTTTTGTAAAATTATAATGTAAAGAAGTAAAACTTGAAATTCGGGTTAGTTTGTTATTTGGAGAATAGTCTTTTTTGACCCCAAAGTTCCTCCTCAATTTGGGAGAGAAAATCCAACAAAAATTTCATGGATCAGGATAAAGACAAGGAAAGGTGACTCATCACTGTCAAGAAAACCAGATTTGGGGAAATTAATTGGATTTATCACCAATCAAAAGCAGAGCAGGGTAAGAAGTCAAATAAAAGCTCAAAACCATCTTCACCCCATCCTTTTCCCTCCTTCTTGGGCTTAGATCTATTCCCAAATCTCCCTCTTCTCCCCACCAGGGGCACAGGGAGATGGGAATGGGGTTTATGGGCAGTGTGGGTCCCCTTCCATGGGGTCGGTCCCTCAGGAATTGATCCTTTTATCCGTGGGGTCAGTCCAGCAGGAACTGATCCAGCGTCAATCCCTTTTCCAATGGGGTCATCCCTCAGGAACTGCCCCACTGTTGATCCCTTTTCCCATAGGACCAGTCCTTCAGGAATTGATCCTTTTATCCATGGGGTCAGTCCCTCAGGAACTGCTCCAGTGTGGATCCATCCCTTTTCCATGGGGTCAGTCCCTCAGGAACTGCTCCAGTGTGGGTCCCTTTTCCCATGGGATCAGTCCTACAGGAATTGATCCCTTTTCCATGGGGTCAGTCCTTCAGGAACCGCTCCAGCTTCCATGGGATCAATCCTTTGGGAACTGCCCCAATGTTGATCCCTTTTTCCATGGGGTGATTTCTTTAGGAACTGCTCCCTTTTCCCATGGGGTCGTTCCTGCAGCAGCTGCTCCAGTGTGGATCCCTTTTCCAATGGGGTCAGTCCCTCAGGAACTGCCCCACTGTTGATCCCTTTTCCCATAGGACCAGTCCTTCAGGAATTGATCCTTTTATCCATGGGGTCAGTCCCTCAGGAACTGCTCCAGTGTGGATCCATCCCTTTTCCATGGGGTCAGTCCTTCAGGAACTGCTCCAGCCTGGATCCCTTTTCCCACAGGGTCAGTCCTTCAGGAACTTGCTCAGTGTGGGTCTTTTATCCATGGGATCAGTTCTCCAGGAACTTCTCCCTTTTTCATGGGATCAGTCCTTCAGGAACTGCTCCCATTTCCATGGGGTCATTCCTGCAGGAATGGATCCTTATTCCCGTGGGGTCAGTCCTTTGGGAATGTCCCAGTTTTCCATGGGGTCATTCCTGCAGGAACTTCTCCCTCTTCCACGGGGTCGTTCCTGCAGGAACAGCTCCAACTTCCACAATCCTGCAGGAACTGCCCCAGTGTGGGTCCCTTTTCCATGGGGTCATTCCTGCAGGAACTGCCTCAGTGTGGGTCCCTTCCATGAGGCCATTCCTGCAGGAACTTCTCCCTTTTCCATGGGGCCATTCCTGCAGGAACTTCTCCCTTTTCTATGGAGTCATTCCTGCAGGAACAGCTCCAACTTCCACATTCCTGCACGAACTTCTCCCTTTTCCATGGGGTCATTCCTGCAGGAACTGCCTCAGTGTGGGCCCCTTCCATGGGGTCATTCCTGCAGGAACTGCCTCAGTGTGGGCCCCTTCCATGGGTTCATTCCTGCAGGAACAGCCCCATTGTGGGTCCCTTTTCCCATGGGATCCCGAGCCCTCCCACCAAACCTGCTCCAGGGGGACTCCTCTCTCCACAGGACCTCAGATCCCTGCCCGGAGCTGCTCCAGGGTGGAATTCCCATGGGATCACACCTTTTTTTTTTTTGTTCATCTATTATTTTTCCTTCTTAAATACATTAAAGGTTCTTTCCCACAAGTGGCTTCACCCGTGGGATCAGCCCCATTAAATTCCCTGGGAATACTCATAAATTCAGAACGTACAAAAATCCTTCCAGGTGTGGGGACTCCAAAATGCCCTTGGTGCATCCCCCAGCTTAGGAAGGAGTTTAAACTCGTGCTTAAACCCCTCTGCCAAGGATTTGGGGTGGTTTTGGGAGAGCAGGAATGGATTTGTGGCGGTGGTTTCCAAACATGTCGATCACAACTGCAAAAATCCTCATTAAACCCTGATTAAATCCATCAGCAAGTGAAAGGTTTAGGATCTCCACTGCCATGAGGAGATTCCAACTTCTTTAAATCCAGACATTCGTTTCTGATAATTCTTTTCACCTAATTGGACAGAAATTGTTTTATTTGTGGGATCAATTCACCCTAATCGCAACTGTACACTTTTACTTCTCCAAATCTCTTCCAGAACAATAGGATTAGGTGAGATGAATACCAAAAAAAAACCTTTAAAACCTCCCTGTCTGCCTTAAACTCGAATTTGTGTTTAGCCCCAGGCCTTGGCAGCGATTGAAACAAAATGTTTTGAAACAAAGCAAATTGGCTTTTTGCTGACTTTTAACGTGCTGCGAGACACCTGGTTCGACACAAAACATCTATTCACAATTAAAGGCTGGGCTTTTGTTATGCAAAAGGTAAATGAGGGCACCGTGAACTCTGGGAGAGTCAAGTTTGGGGCTCTTTTGCTTTTTTCCCCCTTGGGGAATCTGTCAAAAAAATCCTCGTTGGTGACAGGAAAATCAGGAGATTTGAGGATGGGTTGAGTTCTTTTTTGGGGGGGTTAAGGGGAGGTGGTACAGTGGTCAAAAGACACCAAGGGTAGAAAAATAAACTGGTTAAATTAGGCAAAAGGAAGATTCCCTTATTTGAATATCGGGTTTTATGCAAATGGGATATTTTGTGTTTGAGTAAGAGGCCAGACAGTTCCAGTCACAGCACAGCTCAAGTGACATCTGAATTTTCATATTTCCAAGGCATTTTGTGAGATCCCTGGTGGTGGAGAGTGAGGCATTTGTGTGTTTTCTGCTGGTTTGGGGTTTTCATGGATTCCAAAGCAGGAAAGGGATTGGGATTGTGCCCCTGAGTCTCCACAGGTGAGAGCCAACCTGGAGTGCAGCTCCCAGCCCTGCCCCAGCCCAGGAGGAGCTGGAGCTGCTGCAGAGAGCCCAGAGGAGGCTCCAGGATGGGCAGAGGGATGGAGCAGCTCTGCTGGGAGGAAAGGCTGGCACAGCTGGGATTGTTCCCCTGCACAGGAGAAGCTTTGGGCTGAGCTCAGGGTGAGCCCCAGGAAACCTGGAGAGAGACAATTTCCAGGGCATGGAGGAATGGGACACAAGGAATGGCTTCGGACTGACAGAAGGAAGGCTTATATTAGATATTAAGAAGGAATTGTTCCCTGTGATGGAAATGAGGGGCTGGGATGGAATTCCCAGAGCAGCTGGAGGAGCCCATGGATCCCTGGCAGTGCCCAAGGCCAGGTTGGACACTGGGGCTGGAGCAGCCTGGGGCAGTGGAAGGTGTCCCTGCCATGGCAGGGGCGGCACAGGATGGACTTACCCACACCATTCTATGATTCCATGATTCCAGTGTTCCTTTATTCCATTATTCCTTTATTCTATGATTCCATAATTCCATTATTCCTTTATTCCATGATTACTTTTTGCCATGATTCCATGATTCCATGATTCCATTATTCCATTATTCCTTTATTCCATGATTACTTTTTGCCATGATTCCATGATTCCATTATTCCTTTATTCCTTTATTCCATGATTCCATGATTCCATGATTACATTATTCCATGATTACTTTATGCCATGATCCCATGATTCCATGATTCCATTATTCCTTATTCCATGACTCCATTATTCCATTATTCCAGTATTCCTTTATTCCATTATTCCTTTATTCCATAATTCCATGATTCCATTATTTTGTTATTCCTTTATTCCATGATTCCATGATTCCATTATTCCATTATTCCACGATACCATTATTCCATGATTCCATTATTCCTTTATTCCATGATTCCAGTATTCCTTTATTCCATTATTCCCATGATTCCAGTATTCCTTTATTCCATGATTCCATGATTCCATTATTCCTTTATTCCTTTATTCCACTATTGTTTTATTCCATGATTCCTTTATGCCATGATTCCTTTATTCCATGATTCCATGATTCCATTATTCCGTTATTCCTTTATTCCATGATTCCTTTATTCCATGATTCCATGATTCCTTTATTCCATTATTCCTTTATTCCATGACTCCATTATTCCATGATTCCTTGATTACTTTATTCCGTTATTCCAGTATTCCTTTATTCCATGATTCCATGATTCCATGATTCCATTATTCCATGATTCCATTATTCCTTTATTCCATTATTCCAGTATTGTTTTATTCCATGATTCCATGATTCCTTTATTCCATTATTCCATGATTGCATTATCCCATGATCCCATTGTTCCATTATTTTATTATTCCATTATTCCATGATTCCACGTTCTCATCACCCACTATCAGGGAAGACAAGTAATCCTGAAAAAACAATAGAAGTGGTCTAAATGTATCCCTTTGTACTTTCAAAGGAAAACTGAGGGGTGGGAGCTAAAAAACCACTTTTTATTTTGTAATAAATATAAGCAATGTTGTAAAAAGCTGAAATATAAATTTAAAAATGGCTGAAAGTCATTAAATGAAACTTGGTTTGGGCTGTGATGGGGTTTTTGAGTTAAAAAAGAGTTTGATATTTTAATGCTTTTTTTGGCATCAATGGATTTTTAAAATATTTTTAAACTGATTTAGAATAATAAAATATCCAATATCTTGACATTTTTCCATGAAATAGGAAACAAACCATTTGGAATCTGGGAAGGGATTCCTTGGGATAAAAAGGTCTTATTGTAATGATGGACCATGGAGATGTTTCTGTTTCCTTCATTTAGTTATTTCTGTGTTATTATTATTATTATTATCATTATTATCATTATTATCATTATTATTATTATTATTATATTACAATCACAACAGTTGCTCCCATGGCATTGGCACTGATGTATTCCCAATGAGGGAAAGAAAGGGATGGGATAAGGAAGGGGAGCTCTGGCTCCAAGTTCTCCCCATTCCTGAAGTTCCTCCAAGCTCTCCTCCTGTTCCCATTGGGATCAAATGCAAGAGATGATTAAAATTAATGGAATTAATCCCATTTTCCCTGTGCTAAGGCACAAATTCATCCTCCATCCCTTCATGTCCTGTCACTCCTGGCTCCCAGTCCACATCCCATCCCATTTTTCTCCTTTCATCCCCTTTCCCAATCTCCAGCATCCACCAAAGACCCTCGACCCTTCTGGAATGTGGACTAGGCCCCATCCTGTGGCCTGGACTCCCCCAAAATTCCCTCCTTCCTTCTTTGTGGAGCCACCTGGGCTCCTGCCAGGGGTTTCCAAACTCCAGACAGCTCCAAATCCATCTGGATCAAGCCTGGAGGGAAGAAGCATTGGAAATGTCTGGGAAAAAGGAGCTTTATGGTAATTCGGGAGCAGGGAACCAGACTTTCAGATGGGAGCTGATTTTTTTTTGAGACTTGAAAAGGGATGAGGGAGCCCCAAATCCATGGGGAAAAGCAAGTGGGAACAGAGCAGGAGGAGGATGGGGCTTGTCCCAGTCTGCCTGGTCAGATCCCATCTCACAGCTGATGGATGCTGTCCAGGATAACACATTCCAAAGGATTCTTCATTTGGATGAGCAGAAGAGGGTGGAAATGGCCAGAGCTGATGCATGGGGGGCTCCTGGGGTGGTGTGGAAAGCCCTGCTGAGAAATCCAGGAGGGCGTGGACACAAAAACGACACCAAATAAAACTCTTTGGGGAAACAGAAATGTTTGGTCACAACAACTCCTGCCAGGAGGGGCAGTGAGGGGGGTCGGGCTCTGCTTCCATGTTCCAAGGGAAAGGAGGAGAGGAAATGGCCTCAAATGGCACCAGGGGAGGCTCAGGTTGGAGATTGGAAAAGAAAATTTCCCTGGCAGAGTGGTCAGGCCTTGGGATGAGCTCCCAGGGAGGTTTGGAGTCACTGGAATTGTCCCAGAGGAGTCTGGATGTGGCCTTGGGGACAGGGTTTGGGTGATGCTGGTGGGGCTGGGGTGGCACTGGGTGATCCTGAAGGTCCCTTCCCACCTTGGTGATTCCATGATGCTGTGAAAGACCAGGGGAGACTCCAATGCTCCAAACAGCGACAAGCAGAAGTGACAAATGTTGCTGCCTGTGCCCAAAGCAGAGCAAGGGGTGACAGATGGGAGATTGGGAATTGGGAATTGTTCTCTGGCAGGGTGGGCAGGGGCTGGGATGGAATTCCCAGATTCCCCTGGATCCCTGGCAGTGCCCAAGGCCAGGTTGGACACTGGGGCTGGAGCAGCCTGGCACAGTGGGAGGTGTCCCTGGGGACTGTGTGAACTTTAAGGTCCCCTCCAACCCAACCCAACCCAACCCAACCCATTCCATGATTCTGTGATTCCATGAAATTGGGCTGTGTGCAGGGATGGGACGGGGCACCAGAAATCAATGACCATGGTGGCCCCTGTGAGGAAGGATGAGGATGAGATGGATGAGGATGGGATGGATGAAGATGAGGCTGGATGAGGATGAGGCTGGATGAGGATGGGATGGATGAGGATGGGATGGAGAAGGATGGGATGGATGAAGATGAGGCTGGATGAGGATGAGGCTGGATGAGGATGGGATGGATGAGGATGAGATGGATGAGGATGGGTTGGATGAGGATGGGATGGATGAGGATGAGATGGAGAAGGATGGGATGGATGAAGATGAGGCTGGATGAGGATGAGGCTGGATGAGA
>QUSF01000652.1:0-23639 GCA_003676055.1 Chloebia gouldiae | reverse complement strand
TTAAATGGCAATCCTGCAGTTTTATAAAAAACACAAATTATAACAATTTATATTGGCACATGAGTTGAAACACACATCCACTAATCCTCCCAAAACTATCCTTCAGACAAAACAAAAGCATTGAAAAATCACATGTTAGGCATACTCGAGTTGCTTCCTAAACAGAGGCTTGAAATGATGAAAGAAGTGCTATTGCAGTTTGGCTGAATGGTTCACATCATGACATGATGCAGAATTAATTCTGTACACAGCAGGCTCATTTTAGTATTCAGCAAAACATAGAAACTTATACATTTCATAGTGCTAAAGAAGCAGCCTATAAAAACACTAAGAAAAAAAAGTCCACATATCTGCATTTCACCTACCAGACTTAGTTATCTGCAACATATTAGCTAAATAATTTCAACGGAAATATAAAATACCCACCTGTTTTGGGGTCAACAGAGAAATATGGCTGTCCCTGAAGAATACTGTACACTACTCTGGCACTGTTTCCATATGTGGGGTCATCTGCATCTATGGCTGTCACCTGTAGAACAGATGTACCTGTAGATACAGGAAAATAAACATTAACTTCCAATAAATAAAATTTTCCAACAAATGTTTTCAAATACATTTTTAAAAGCCTCTAAAGTCTTCACATTCTAAAATGGAGAGATTAATAACATGTTATCATCATAGCATTTTTTAAGGAAAAATAGTTACACTAATTTGAAAAAAATTTGTCATTATATGTGTATGTGTAAAGTGAATACAAACATACAAACTTAAACAGAAATTGCAGAGATGTAAACATAAACAGTAATTACATAGCATGCATATTTACCTATGTTCATGCACATAGACCCCAAACTTGGATATTGACTTCTAAATAACATGGATTTATGGACTTCAGGATTATCTTCATCCACAATACAAATTAATATTGAAGTATTAAAAGTAACTTGTATAAATGCCCTCAAATGAATAAACATTGCTAAATGAATTTAAAAATCTAGCTATTGGAAGCCATCAAAGAGCTGAAAATGAAATTACTTCTACAAACTTGTTGAGGATGCAAAAAAGAAAGATAAGTTCAAAAGACAATGCTTTTTAGGCTAGTAATAAAAAACCACTAGAAGAATAAAATCACAGTTTCCATGATATCATTAGGTGGGATAAGTTATGAGCAATTCTTTTGGGAAAACAAAATGCATAAGTACTGCACAGACAGAATGGAGACAAGTGATTTTTTCATTTTAGTGCATTTTTCAAGGCACTAGAATGAAAAATGATGAATCTTTGCTATCACTGCCAAACACTTCCCATAAGAAATCAGTAAGGGTAAGATTATGAGTTAAAAAAGACTCAGACTTCATTCTATTTGTTTATCTTTATTCAGACACAGATTTATATAGGCTCCTTGGTCCAGCATTAAAATACCATAATAATAACAGAGCAGGATGCTCCCACATAACTCTGCATCTCAGATCTAAATTAGCCACTGAGGTATCACATTGACTCTGAGGTTTTCAATTTCACATTTAGTGGAGAGGAGAAGTATGTTTTTACATTGAAATCCTTGATCTCCTTCATTTGTTGGGCTTTGATTTTCTTTATAGAACCATTTCAGAGCATGCTGACTAGATTTCTTCCAACGCAACTAAACCAGGAGATGTGCTTTAGCAGCAGATCTGATTTATTCTGACTGCTAATAGGCACATGTTTCAGAGACCAGGCAAGAGCTAATCTAAAATAAGATTTCACAAATACATATGGATGGTATCGACATCAGTTTCTCAGTTCCAGTTATTCAGCCTCTTAAATCAATTTCTATTGCACAGAAACATTTGTTAATGTGCACACCCTCAGCATACTATTAATTTAGAAGTATGTAAAGTCATGGAGTCTCACTTCCAGTCCAGCAAAGTAAGCATGCAGACCTTCAAAGATTTGGTTTCAACCTTCTTTGAGAAGCTCTTCATTCACTTTTACCACGCTAACTTGGACATCAGGAGCTGCTGTTTTTATTTATATTGGAGACTTAGTAAAACTATAGGCAAATGGACTGCATGCTTAAATACAGTGTCTTCTGGTCTCTGAAAAGCCCGAGTATATACAGTTTCACAGATAAATGTATTAACAACCCAAATATAAGGATACTTGGATGACTTAGAAGTGGAATACTGTAATAAAATCAAGCTGCAGCTAGTTGTATGTTCACAATTATTCAGATATTAATGTTCTAGGTAACTAAAATACTGTGTGTTCATGTGGAAAGGTAAACAAATGTGAATGACAGTTTGTGTATTTTTTCTTGAAATGTTCTAGAAATCAGTTCAAGCCTATTTATTTGCTATCTAAACATAGAAAAAGAGGTCACTTCCAGGAACAGACATTCCCCCCTGCTGGTCCATGACATTGAAATGCTGTAATTATATATTTCTGTGGCCCAGTTTGCAAATAATTTCTAGCTTGAGAGGAATTTGTATGGTTCAACCTTGTGGAATCACTGAAGATTAAGAGGTTATGGATGCAGAATGATTTTATTTTGTACGTGTGTAAAACAAAAGCTTACCCATTCACCTGGTATAGCATATCCATTCAACTGGTATCAAGCATATCCAGTAAACTAGATACTCTCTTCTATTCAGAATGCTAGGCAACCTCTGTACCTTTTTGTGAATAGTTTTTCCTTTTCCCAGGAAAACTGTTACCAACAGTGTGAGTTTCCACTAGTACTTTCCCCCAGAATTCTAGGAAATCAAGATAGGTCTTGAACTCAGTAAACATATTTTGGCTATTTCAGAAAAAAAAAAAAAGAAATATTGTGATTTAATAATTCTCTCCTTTGAAGACCTTCTTCTCTCCTCTTATTTTAAAAGAATTTTAGTGCTTGTACAACTCATTGATGTGAGAGAAAAGAAACAGTCAGTTCAAGGCAGCATCTGATATAAGCAGCTGACTGGTCATTCTAGCAGAATGGAATGCCATTGTATCCAAAAATTTGCCAGAGTGATTTTCTAACACAACTGTAGCGCTCCCCCAGGAAACACCTGATCATAGCAATTTAGTATCAAATAGTGGCAAAGTGCTGTCTTTCTACCTAAAAGGATCCTTTGATTTGCAAATTTTAACTCAACCTCCCATCCTGCCTCTCAAACTCTCATTCAGAAGAATGCAGCACTTCAGAAGCTCAACATCATCACTATCTTACACAAGCACACTCAGCATTTTATAAGATATCCCCATACCAGTCTTTGGCCCATCTCCTGCCAAAGAGATGCTGAGCACAAAAAAAAAAGGAAAGAGGGTACTTTTACCTTCTAACTACTCCTTTCAAAGTTAGCATCATTCAGGCTCATCTGCACAACAGACAAATCACAGTTCTGGATACATTTCTATCATTTACATGCAGCATAATTTTTTGTGGTTGAGCTAGGTGTCATTATGGATTTAGTTAGGGAATTACACAGTAGTGCTCTCTTGCTATTTTAAATGTTAAGAAGTAAAAAAAAAAAAAAAAAAAAAAAAGACTAGCTACAAAAAATAAGGGTCTAATTTCTCTGGACACCACAGGAGAGATATGAACATCAGACTCATACCTTCCATTCTTTACTAGATTACTGTGAAAGTTCCTGTCAAGAAAGTTTTGCTACAAAAGAAGTTTGTCACTCTAGATAGGAAATAAAAATGACATTTTTCCCCCAACTGAAGTCTCTGCTTATTCAGAGTACAACTAGCATTCCATATGCTTTCCAACTATATTTCAGAGATTACATTTTGGGTATTCTGTTTTCTTAGTTAATACTTTATAAAGAGCTGTAAAACATGTCTGCATGTTCTGAATTCTACTTTGTAAGTTTTCTACAAGGTTTTTCTAGCATATAAAAAACAGGATTATTCTGTTGGGGAACAAAATTTTATTTTTTATTTCAAAATATCTCCATTTGTTTGGTTTTTTTTTCTTTTTGTTTCAATATATAGTTTACAAGAAATATTTTGTGAAATTATGCATCAAAGAAATGCTGAAAAGGAATATTGCAATTTGTCTCTGAAGACAAACTTATAATTTTTAATGAGACAGTTCTATAAAATATTTTTTTGAGAACGCAAATTTTTATGCATTACTTTTCATAGTTGTCTATACTATTAAATCTCAAATGGATCAATGTTGAAAAACTTAAAAGAAATGATAAAAAGGTCAAGTTTAATAAATGCAGGGATTCTCTTCCTAACTAAAGGAATTCTTAGTACTGTCTGAAACCACCAAAAAAAGTCAACAAAAAGTGATTGAATTTCACAACACAGGAAGTTAAATAGGCACTTCTAATAAAAATCATATTTATGAACAACATTGTCTTCCAGATTATCTGAAATTACGACTGCCCCACATTAGAAGTTAGAAACATCTACTGTGCCTATCAATTTATTAAGTAGAATTTATTGGGAATACTCAGAGAATCTCAGAATTGTTAAGGTTGGAAGGGTCATCAAGACGTCATCTAGTCTCACCTCTAAACTATCTCAGCACTAAAAATTTAGCATGGAGAGTTTCACTAATTTTGTAGTTGTCAATTAACACATCTGGAAGTCTTTTACTGACTTCCAGAAGATATTCTGGAAGAATACATATTCTGAAAGAAAACAATCTTATTTTCTTTTAATTTACAGAAAGATGACATTCATAAACCTTTGAGTATACTACAGAGATGTCAAGGTAACTGAGTTTTTCATACTACAGAAGAAATAATTTCAGATATAGATTTTGTTCTTGAGCCAAATTTTATGGAAAACTTTCATTGAAGGCAAGGAATAGACATTTTCTTTCATGTCGCCCAGAGTAATACATACAGCATAAATAGTATGTTTATTTTGTGTCACAGTGAAAACTGTGATTTAATTTTTGCCAAAAATTTAACAAAACTTTTCTCTAGTTACTTGTCAATGACTTGAAAAAGAAAAGCCATAAATGTCTGACAGTTTTTACAACTAGATGCAGTTCAAATTGTAGGGAAAATAGCAGCTCAGATCTTGAGGAGATAAACAAGAACCCTCTGCTGAAACTAAGCAAAATAATAGAGATGAAAAATAATGCCACTTAGCATGAGAACTGTTGCAGGGAGACAGTAACATCAAAACATTTTTAAATTATAATGTAAAAATCAGAAGAAATATTCAAGTGCGGCCTCAGAAATTCACAGAATAACAGCAACAAGTTCAGTTATATATAGACTCCACAGCTAAATGTCAAAAAAATGTGCTAATTACAGAACTAATAAAAGTGACAGAAGTATCTCCATCATTTAACATAAAGAATGCATCCTGTGGAATTAGTAATATAGTTAGTCTTCCTAAAATTGCAGACAGTAAAAATGCTTTCAGAATGCAACAAATACAAAAAAAATCAATAGGAGAAAAAAGACAATAGAGATAATAAATCTGAAATGAAAATATATTGTATACCTATAACAGAATGCCTGTATGCTAGGATATGAAAATGCAGTTTTATTCACACAAGACAAAAGCCTTGTGGAATAGATATTTTAATGATTTGCCTCAAGTACAACCAGTAAACTAAAGTATTTTACTTATAAAACATAAGCATCAATTCTCTATTTTACTTGTAAGACTTCATTGGTTTACCATAATCCACTCTGTTTTGCAAAATATCATTACAGATTATTCAAATAATTCTTTGGAAAAGAGTAACCTGTATGATGTAGTGGAATAGTAATACCAGATTCTGATTACTGCAGAATTATGACAAATATTTATGTAAGAGTGCTCAATATTGAGAAGATGAAAAAAAAAACCCAAACTTTCATGAATAAAATACAAATAAAAATTATTACATCAGCATCTTTTGATTTTGAAGATAATATTGATCTCTCTTCCACTGTTTTTCCTTCTATGCATAAAATAAAATGCCTCAAAATGTGTAGGAAAGAATCAATTAAAATAGTTTCCATTAAATACAAAGAAAACCAAAGAAAGAGAAAGATGGTGTTATGCATTTTTGGAAACAGTTGGTAAAGGAAATTAATTACTCATTAAGACAGCCTGTGGTGTAATGGGAAATAACTGAGATAAAAGCTTAGATGATACTGAAATGAACTGCAACTCTAGTAGTAAAACTTTGTGCCATGGTGAATTATCAAAGACAGTTGAAGAGGTTTTTACAGATCCACAATATTCTTACTGGAAGCTCTATGCATTCACTAGCAATTCACACAAACATGTATTGTTTAATTGTCCTGGATTTATGATATTACTCACAGAAATGCTGCACTTCTGTCCTTGTAAAAAATTCTTCTATTAGAGGAAATTTATAAACTAACTTCAACACCAGAGAAGTATTAAATAAAGAAAACTGATTGCATAATTCAGCACCTCATAGAATAAAAATATCTGAACTATGTAACAGGGAAAACCAAAGATAGGTATCTTTTTGAATGTCAGTTCACTTTATAAGAAACTTGATAAATAAACATGTCTAAAATAATCCAGGGAAGTACTGTTCCTTTGTGTTTAATTCTGTGAATTGTATAGACTGCTTATGTAGACATAAGAGAATGCCTTAAAATGTGCAGTTGAATGAGGATATATGAATACATCTTCTTTCTAGAATGGAAACTACAATTTGCCAAAGACTGTATGTTAAAGCATTCAAGATTAAGAGAGACTCTTCTCTTACAACCAGCATATGTGTGTGTGTGTGCATACTGTTATCTTACTATGAATGCCACAGGTAACATACTGGTTCTATTTCATGTCTTCTTCTCATCTCTTCTTAACTCCAATATATTTAACGTACACTCAATGACGTGATGATAACTTTGACAAACAGTATGTGGCATTTGCACTTGTTAAAGGACTGTTAAATAGCACAGTTTTTTTTCCTTACCCATTTCAGACATCTCTGGCACAGTAACAATGTACGGTCCATCTGTAAATTTTGGTGCATTGTCGTTGATATCCTGCACTTTGATAATGAACTCAGATTCGGGCTCAAGTGGCTTGTTTGTCCGTCTATCAATAGCTTGGGCATGAAGTACATAGTGTGTCTTCTCCTCTCGATCTAGGCTTTTGGTTGAATGGATGTCTCCGGTTGTGTCATCAATAATAAATATAGTCCCTGCCCCTTCTCCAGTAAGAATGTATTTGACTGATCCATCACCTTTGTCGGAATTGGAATGCAGCTGTAGAATAAAAACACATAAAATCATATAAATTGAATTAAATATTTCATAAGCTGTAAAAACTATAATACTACTGTCAGCACCCTTCTGTTTTGTTTTCACCTCTCCCAGTTCTTGCCATAATTCCTCATAGACTCTTTCTGGCAACACAGCCACTTTCTTGAGGGTAGTTTTCCACCCAGCATAGTTAATTTCTTTAACTGGGATTCCTTGGGTTATGCATCCGTTCCAGAAAACTTCCCTACATTAAGAATATTCTAGTAACTGTGATGGTTTTTGAATTATTTGGTTTTGGATTTAGTCCTTCTCGTCATTATTTTTCAGCTCTCATTGCTTGAAACCGTGTCCTAACCACTAAACCAGATGCATTCCCACTGAGGATTGTCCACTGCAATGATGGTAATTCAGTCCCACGTACATTTTCCTCTGTGACCCCAAGGACAGCATCATTTACTGTGAAAGGAAGCTGCACACTGTGCCAGTGGTAGATGTCTGTCCAGGATTACTCTATCCCACAACAAAGCATTTTATTTTTTTTTATTTTGTTTGTTTATTTTTAGCTAGAAAGTTATCTAGTTTGCTTATATTTAAATTATTTATAGTTAAATGATGAAGTCTGACAGACACTTTCATCATTTTCATTGCTAATAACACCTTGTGCTATGAAACACACATTAAATATATTATACTCTTCCTTTAGTACAGTAAAGTTTTAATCTGTTGGGGGAGTGGGGGGTGGGTGGAAGGAAAACCCAGTAAATAGATTGGTATGTTGAAAAATAACATGAAATGGCTTCCCACTGCCTCACTGTTCCTAACCTGACTTTAAAGAATTGCCTGTTTATAACAAAAATAAATGTGTTCTTTGATAAGAAACAGTTAGTTTTACATAAACTGAGAAGTTTTGTAAATTTGCCTTTTTTTCCCTTTGAAACAACTTTAAGAATATAATGTGTTTATTGAGGAATATAATAAGAACAAGACGTTAATGCAGAAATGAACAGCCTCAGGTACTGTGCAGTTATACTGTGAAGTGAAATCAGAAGGGAAACTTTCTTATTTTAAGAAGACATACATTTTTATCTTTATCCTACTGCCCTGAATATTTTTTAATATCTGCAGTGTGTCATTATGAAATTTTGATACAGAGCCTGAGGAAAGCAGAAAGAGAATACTTTTAGACAGATACTTTTAATTCATAGGATGCAAGGTGTTAATTTCCTGTTTTCATTCTCAATTCAAAAACGATAGAGGGTTGAATAGAAATAAAATAAGACTTGTATGGTAGAAAACATATATTTTTTTTTTTTACTTAAAACACAAGGTATAGAAGTGATGGTATTTTCTCACACACTAGATTGTGGCAAACACATTTCTCTCACTCTCAGGATTTTTCATAGAGGTGCACAGAGAAAAATGGAAAAGAAAACAATTTCTATTTCTGCTCTTTGTTTTTCCTATGTGGAATGTGTTTGGAGAATTGTTTAGCTGGAGTGAGTGCTTGATTGGATTCTGGTGAGGATTGTTTGAGCCTGATGGCCAATCCAATCCACCTGTGTCTGGGCTCGAGAGAGGGTCACGAGTTGGTTTAGTTTTTTAGAGATAGAGTAGGAGAAAGTAGTACACAGTTTTTAGTATCCTCCTTTTATATAGTATATTAATGTATTTTAGCATAATTATAATAAAGAAATAATTCAGCCTTCTGAATTGAGTCAGACATTGTCATTTCTTCCCACTGGGTTCACCTGCATCTACAATACTAGATGTATCTTTTTTTTCTGAGTCTTTGTCTTACCTTTAAAACTTCCTTGCTATTTGTAAAAGGAATAACCTTATTGTGCTTGATGAGATTTTTCATCTTTTCTAGTAAATTAATAAAATTATGGTGTTGTACATAATTTATATATTTTATGGAAGGGGGCTTAGAAGGAGGAAATTCAATAAATTGGAGTTTTTCAACTCATATAAATTTCAGCACAACTTCAGTCAATGCACTGTACACTTATCTGAGTCACGTGAAGGTCTGACCAAATAACCAACACAAAACTGGGTCACTACTGTGGACCCCCATTTTTTTTTCTTAACTAAAGAAAGAAAGAACTAGCAAAAGGGTCTGTTTGTTTGGCATGCTTTTATAGGACAGCAGAAGAATCTTACACATTTCATTTACAGTAGTCATTGGCAGAATTAATCACTTCCTATTCTTAGACTAACGCTGTATTAACAAAGGAAAAATTCACTTTATATAAAACACCAGGAATCCAAACTTGCTACAGTCAAAATGTTATTTGAAGTGATTTATTTCTAAAAAACAAGAATAGTGGGTATTCTGGTGTTCTAGAATAGGTTTACTGATACTTTAATTTTTAGAACCAATTTGAATTGTAGGATCCTTATGGGATAAAATGAGCCCTCAATGCTCATTTTATTTGTTGCAAATGCCAACAGCAAAATGACAAATTTGATGAACTTATAAGGAGCTCAAAACTAATCCAAACTGAAAAAGATCTGAAGGCTTCCCATCGTACTTCTCTCCTTTTACCTCTCCAAGAGTATATGTAAAATTATATTCAGGTATACCTACTAGAGATCCCAGCAAAAATCACTGCATCTATAACTGGAATTATGAACATATGAATCAATCAAAAATTGCTAGGAAAGAAATACACAGAATAAGGAATTGCTGTAGAATATAAAAAGTAAGGTTCTCCAAAACAGCAAATATCAACATAGACATGCCATTCCAATACAATACTGCAGAAAGGCACATTCACAAATTTACTACGATGGCAGAAAATGCATGGATCATTTTGAAAATTAATAACATTAGCTATTTTTTTAATTGTGAAGAATTGCTCTTTGTACTTGTCATCAGTGAAGAAAATTATTTTGAGTCAGAGGGTTTTTACATCTAAAAGTAAGAAAAGTTAAGAAGCACAAAAGACACTCAGCTGCTTTCATGGTCAACAAATTATATGTTATTCCTGCTAAACATTGTATTACTCAAAAAGCTTCAACTGAAAAATACAGGCAAGAATATAATCAGAAGAAAACTATCTGTATACTAATAATAACTGAAATCCTTCTATTTACAACTGGGTATTTTAAACTGCAGTTGTAAGGCAACAACTGAAAAGAAGCAAAAGCTAAAAGAAGCTCCTCCTTCCCTGCTTCCAGATATGTCTTATATTGTTTGAAATATAACACTTTGATTTATGCCTTTTAACTCCTAATGCTGAATTTTAAACTCACAGAGGAGGATTTTGCAGAGCAAAATGTCATTTTCTTTGTCAGTTGTTTATATTTTAGTTTTTCTGCAAAGTAAAGATTAAGGAACTGTCTTCTTTAATTCTTCCATCTTAGTACAAATTTGTCAAAGCAGAAAAATATCTAGAACTTCTCTCAAATGCTTATTTGCAATATGTGTTGTGCTGAGAGAGCCCCTGGGAATCCCTACTTCAGACAATGTTTACTAGATTAACTAGAGATTTATGGCCCTAAGCATGGTGCACTCTTTTCTTTCTGTACAATGAAGTCATCTCCACAAAAAGAAGCTCACTCCACAAAAACATTTCCAATTAGAATAAATATGATTCACCACTTTGGTTACAAATACATGGTTTGGGAGAGTGTATTTCTGCAATGCTGCCTATAAGAGATTCTAAAAAATATTGAGGGAGCAAAATATAATTGGACAGTGGTGGCCTTTCACTCTGCTTGGGATTGCTATAGCTATTTCTCTTTCAGATTAATTTGGCAGTAAGGAGAATGTCACTAAGCAATGCAAATGCAAGCCAACACATGTTTTGTTCAGACCTAACTCATGCGACCTGGGAAAGTCTTTTCAAACCAGATCCCTAGAAAGGGTGTGGCTCAGTCATGACCCACTTGGGGATGTCTCCAGTGTCCCACTTCCAGGGAGCTTCCTCACTCCACTGATCTCCGACAGCAACATCTCCAATTCTTCACACTGCAGGCAGTGCAGACTTCTGAATTCCCTGAGGAAATGTGGACTCTATTCTGAGTGATGGGCAGGCTTGCTGGTGGTTTGGTTATGTTTCCAACAAGAATATATCTGTTTAATATTCTGAATCTGTCCACAACCACAAGCTGCCAGAAAGTATTCAACTTTCAACTTTTGAATACTTTGAAAGTATTCAAATTATTCAACTTTGGTCATTGTTGCTGTCTTTATTTCTCTGATTTTTTTCAGGAAAAAAGAAGCTGAAAATAATAGCAAATGTGCATACCCCCTTTGTCAACCTGGTGGCCTACCCTTCTTAACATATTTAATAGAAAATTGCATCCACGAAGATTTATGATGGTTCCACAGTCTTTAAATATCCCAGATCAGCAGTATATGACTGATTTTGCAGAACAGTATCAAAGATGTCCCTGTTTTGCTAAGACTTCAACATTTTTCTTCCATCAGTCCATTTTAAAGCTCATTTTCTTTTAGAATTTCTGCAGAAACTGCAGAAGGGCTACATTAAGCAGAGGCTTCATTTGCTGATACATGCAAATATTTCAGTTAATGAGTATTCTTTATATTCTTATAGTAATTTTCATACTATGAGTCTTTAAATACTTTTTTTGATGAACTAGAGTATTAACTGCTGTAAAATGAATTTACAGATGGAAGGCTAATTACCCACCTAATAAAGTGTTGTTACTGTTCGTAACTGAAAAATGATCAAGTGGCTAAAGCCTAATTACAGACACAAATATCAGGTGGCTGCTGCTTAGTCACTGGCCTTATGCACTACCAATCAACTTCCTACATCTGCATTGTTTTAGCTGATGTTTAGCCATTTCATACATCTAAATATTTAAACCTAATAATATTTAAATACCTACTCATCAAGCAACTGAAACTGCAACATAGGCATAAACTACTGGACAATAGGAAAGACACTCAATGGGAAAAAACCACACCAATAGGTACTACAAAACCAAAACTCAATCCAAAAATTGAGAAGAAAGCCAATGTCCTACTTCTTCTCATGGGAATGCAGAATGTTAACAACTCATAGTGATCACCATGCTCCCCTGCACTTGCCTCAGGAAAACAAGCTGCAACCAGGAAACCATGCATGACCAGAAGAGAAAAAAGTCTGGATAAGAGGGGTAAATGAAAAGTAGAAGAGTTGTCTGTTAGTGATTTAACTGCATGACTGATTCCTCCTGTTTGCTTTAGTTGAAAAATCTGCCTTCTTGGAGTGTAGTGTGAGTAGCATTTTAAGTGGACTGCTTATAACTTTTACAGTATTTTTAATTGGACTACCAATAAATTCTTGATATATGATCTGGATATTCCTTGTTCCAGAAACAAAAAATATTACGAAGATATTGCCTTATATAAAATAAATCCAAATCCAAGGCTGATTTGAAAAAAATCTAGAAATGTTGCACTAAGCTAATGAATTTAATCAGAGTAGAAGTGGTTATGCACATCAACACTTACTTTGAAATAAGTGGATAATTAAAAAAATATTGTTGTATAATAATAAAAAATAAAAATAATTTTTTACAGGATTCCTAAAGCAAAGCCTGAGTTATGGTAGTGACACTACCATTATGTCTTGAATAAATATTGCATTCTTTTCAGAGAGCAGCACATTCTTTCAAGGAAAGCAGAAGAATCCCGCCTTACTAATTTTGTTGTCACTGTCAATCGGTTTAACTTGACAAGAGGGATCTAGCACAACACTACTGCAGTAAAGTCTACCAATGGCTCAGAGGAATGACAAAATTAACTCAACATGAGGTAGCAAAACATAGAGGAATGTATTGTTACTTTGCTTTTGTTACAAAGAATGGTTTATTGCCTCACTAAAAACATCAAAATGTTGAGAGATAAATAATTAATGGCAGAGCATTCACACACTTAGTAAAAATATTTTAATCTTCCCTCTAATAAGAACTGCAATCATGCTGACTTCCTTTGATGTTTATATAGACAAAACATTTAATTTAAAAGAAATGTTAAAGTAACATATTAGTAGCAAAAACTACATTTAAGATTTTTCTTGATGGTGCACACTGCAAAAGCAGAGTCTAACTGATACTGCTGAAATGTTCATTATTTCTATGCAATAAAAATATTGTCAGATTTGCTGCTGACTTGCTTCCCTTGGTCTGAGCTATAATATATATTTTAATGAAAGACACTGCTCTGGGCAATGTCACACATTTTGATGGAATTTGCAGAGGGAATCATTAGCCCAGGAGATAAGTGTACTATCCATAGTAGTGCCGACAAATTGACAGAAAGTTATTCCACACCCTTGTCAAATAGAGGAAGAAAACAGAAAATGGCAATTTACCCCATCTGCTGAATGAGTTTTCTGAGATAGAAGAAGAATAATTGGTTTGCAATCACTCAGGAAAAACACAACTGAAACAATATTAACTTCACAATATAACACTATAGCACACAAACATCTGTTCTTGCAAGATGTTTGCTTGCAAGCAGCTTCTCTGAAGTCTGCTCCTTTGCTGCAGCCATTAGGGAGACGGCAATGGCAGAAGTATGCAGATGCATAAGCAATCATATCTGGAACAACATCACATGTACTAAAGCAGCCATAAGGTGTCAATTTTAGCTTCTATTTTCTCTTTAAACAAACAACTCTAGGGAATGAAAAAGGAAAAAAAAATAAAAGTAATTGTAAAACACAATAAATTTTTATACATAAAAAGACTGTCATTTTTTTTTTTGAAGAACACTATATATTTTTAAGAAAAATAGAATCCCAAGTTGTTCTTCTGGCATACTGTGTGTCCATTATATGTGTTTTCCATATGGAAGAAAAATAATTACACTCTAGTGAAGTTTTTATCTGAGCTCTCTTAACGGCAGTAAGCTTTCATTTCAGAAATCTTTTACTTGGGCAAATGCTGTGATGGGCATAGAAACCATTCTATTTTTCCCAGGAACTGGATTTTACATAGTATATGGGTTTTAGAGATTTTTAAGTTTCACGGACTTGAACAGAAACAAATTACTAGGAAAATAATAAGAAAAAAAACCATATTTGGTCTTAGTTTTCAGTACCTCTTCACAATTACTGTCACTAAATCTCACTTTGAAATCAATAAATATGTAATCATGGTGATAACTTAGATTCCTAGATCCATTC
This sequence comes from Chloebia gouldiae, assembly GCA_003676055.1. NCBI lineage: Eukaryota > Metazoa > Chordata > Aves > Passeriformes > Passeridae > Chloebia > Chloebia gouldiae. The sequence goes on along the minus strand of QUSF01000652.1, from coordinate 9,316 downwards.
AGGAGGACCATAAATTTGACAGCTTTAATCCAAGTGTCTTAATGGTATATTGCTACTTAAATAAGCCTTGATCACGCATCATCATTGTGAGAAGAATGTTTTGCTTCTATTAGTTTTAACTAAATCATAATAAGGTGATGATATGCCAGCATAAAACACTTCTAAAAATCTCACCATTCCTATAGATGGGCACAAGCAGTAATGGGAAATAGAAACTTTTCAGGTGATGAAAGTACTCTTGGGCACAGGTCCTGCAAACCTCTCACTTAGACCACTGAAGCTCTTTGTCTATAAATGTCTCAGCATCCAGTTACACAGCCACAGATGCATTAAAGCTCAAAGAGGCCAAAAGCAGTCCTAGGTACCAATATCATAACTTGCATTACCTGCTCAAGTCAGCCTGCTTTCACATAAAAGGATATTTGCTGAAGACATTGAAGAGGTTAAGGTCAGAAAACCAGTAAGTACATACATAGATTTTCTGACCCAAGAGATGCAAGAGTTCGGGTCTTGGAAGGTCACTGATGCAGTGAAAAGCTATTCTTCACTGAAAAACATTGCACATTTGTGACAAAAATGGAGTAAAAACATGTGTAAAAACAGTGTGTTTCCACACACTGTTTCTGCAGACTTTATACAGGTGATTTTGATTTTCATTTCTTCTTTGGTCACGCTACTCTCATTGCACTTTTTCTTTTTTTTTTCATGTGTACAAAGAGAAAATCAAACTCTTCTTTTTCTTTCCATTTCCAGTACAGAAGGCAAAAATGGGAAAAAATCCTTGGTAATAGGGTCTTCCAAAAAGAAAATATGTATATCTTTTACTGGATACGAATGTCAAGGTAAGGATTATTTAGGATTTTTCAATATGTGAAAAAGCAATTAGTTCTCTAAAACCCTGATCAATAAATTTTGTACTATGCATATATCTTCTCTTGATATTGAGAATGATAGAAATAGCTCCCTGCAGCACATAGCAGTAAGTGTAATAGTACTCAAACTCTTTTTGAAAGAACCATTTATTTGTTTGCTTGTTTGTTTGACAGTGCTAAGCTAATACTGTTTACTCTATGAAAGATCTGAAGACAGAACATTAATTTTTAAGCTCTGGGAAAACAACTCTGCTGTGTACTTATGTTATATTCTAAATTACTTCTTCTTACTTTGCTCTTCCTAAGAAATACTGTGAAGAGGAAAAAAAATAAATGTGTGAGTTTCTGATGTAGGATTTATGAGGCACGTAAAATCAGCCAGAAGAAATTTTTTTTGCCAGCGACCTGATTATGTACCCAGTTACAGAGTTTGATTAGGAAAAAATATTATGTGGAAAAGATAAAGGAGAGATAATTAATTTATCAGCTTCCTTTTATCCCATCCTTCCACAAAACATTCACACATTTTTGAGTTTGATATCTTTGAAGTGAATTTGGTGAGAAATTTTTAAGATTGTGTAAAGAAAACAGGTTAGCTAATGCCCAATGGTTTCTATTTCAGGTGAAAAAGTAATTTCATTCTGAAGGAACTGAAAAGAATGCACTACCGTGTATCATCAAGGACTTCATATATCATTGTTTAAAAAGGATTTAATCTCCATATTTTTGTGAACTCCCTATAAAAGCCATAATAATGCATTTTCCAGGTAAAATAAATACATGCTTTTTATTATTGAGATGATTTTTTTTCTTTTGGTCACTTCATTTGTTAAGACTTTTTATTGCATACTTTTGAAATATTAGGAAGTAGTATCATAACATTGAATATCAGAATACTAATTTATTGCGGTATTGAGTCACTGCTTATTCAGTATTAAACACTTAAAATCATGTTCTGGTTCTGCATCTGGAATGTGATTACATCTATTTCATGTGGTCTACAGCTTCTTGTTGGGTAAAATTTATATTCATAAAAAACCTGCTTCTATATAGAATTTCCATTACAACTCTCCCATGTGATCTCTCTCACATCTCTCTTCAGCATCTGTCTTAGAAGAGAGTACAAATTTTTTTTCTGTTTACAGACATTTTCCTTCTTCGTCTATGGTAGAACTCTTCTTGTTTGCTAGAAACAAAAAGTGCTACATGATACAGTAAAAAAACTCAGCAACAACATATTGAGGGAAAGTTTCCATAAATTTGAAAGATCACCTCTGCCTCAAAATCCATTGATAATGAAGAAACCCAGCACTGATAATGAAGAAACCCAGCTCTGCTACCAGCAGTGAAACCAAGAAACCCAGCCCTCTCCACAAATATGTCATGCAATGACTGCAATAACAAAGTGACAAAGTGATCCTGGCTGTCACAAAGATGACTATACTTTCACAAGTAGGAATAAAAAAATACAATCATATCAATGCAAGTGAATGGGAATGTAAACAACTTTCCTTAACTTTACCATGCTTTTTGTGGGCTGTTACAAAAACTTTTTGGATCCCATATGTATGTAAACAAGAGAAATTTAAGAATCTTTTCTGTCTATGTCCCTAGTTCACATAAGCATTCCCAAGAATAAAAACAATTTCTGAGCTCAAGGTTTTTTAATCAGGTAACTCTTACCTATTAGCATGTTTTTCTTAAAGTGTTACTTCTTTTGTCTTTCTAGATTTAGACCCAAAAAACCTGAACTGCCACTAATGCAAGTTTTTGATTTTAAGACATAACAAACCCCTCATTTTCACATTTACTTCAGTGCAGCTTCCAGACTGGTAAAACATAAGTTCTGAAAACAGTAATAAAACAGTTTTACATCATAATTAATGGCTGATTGGTGTTCTGAAACGCAACTTGTGTAGAGGCCTAGTGTAATATGGAAGGTTTTGGTGCATTTTGCACCTGAAAATATACTTGCAAGTGCTGCATGATATTTTTTCAGCAGAGTATGGACAATTTTCATATTTTCATGGACAACTACCATTCTTCGTTGTGACTGACAACACACAGTCTAACAATGAGAATAAGAAAATATGCTGGACTTCTGAAATAGCTACCAAAGACATCAAGCCATGAAAATTTTTAGAGACGCACAGTTAAATTTGTAATATAATTGATTTGTTCTCTGTTTAATCCATGAAATAAATGCTTTTAAAAACAGCTGTAGTATATTTTTCTATAATGGGATGTAAAATAAATATCTGCAGATGACATCATTGTGTAAAATCGTGTAACATTTGGTGTTCTAGTATTGCTCTAGTAAAAGCAATAACATTTGCATTAACATTGTCCCATATGTTAAAAAACACAGAAAGCATGCAAAAGAATTTATCTTACATAGCTTTAGATAAATTGATATTTTTAGAATTAAATAATACCTTCTTCTCTAAGTTCTACTTCTCTCACTGAAAAATACTTACATTCTTTATTGTAAAGTCATATATGCTTCATGCTTGAACTTTTTTCATTTTTCTGTAGGACAGGTATATCTGGACCATGGAATTATCTTGAATTTAACATGAGGAAAATCTAGTTGAGAACTACTTCCTTTCAGTTACCCTTTGAAATTGTTTAATAGAATGCATTTCAACAAAGCATGACAGAGGCTTATTCATTTACTAAATGAATTATATTACTAACAGTAATATAATTTGCATGTTGCTTTTAACAAAAAAAAAAAATCTATGTTTCTGATTAAGAAAGAACTATGCTATGTTCACTATCATCTAATTCCAATAGGTAGCACCAATATTCCCTTTCTGTATGTGTAAAGGATCCCAGACATGATGGTTCATTCACTGCTATCACTTACTAAAGTAAGGGATGAAATTTGTTAAAATTTGATCTTTTTCCAGTACCAGTATTCCAACTATATTGAAAGTCAGAATCATACTATTCACACTTTAAGGCAATATATTCCTCTCCTTAGTGTTTCTTATAGGTATGCTGATACATCAATACAGATGTAATTTGTCATTAACATTTGGATGATTTCTATTTACAGAGATGCTCTGACACCTTCTCCCTTCTCAAAAAATACTCAGGCAGAATAGGATTACAATCCCTAAAGCTATTGGCTGGCAAGAAACTGTTAGGTACAAATGATTCTTTAAAACTATGTGTAAAATCACAGGGAAAGTAACATAAAAAATAGTTAATTCTGGGAGGCCATTAAAATGATCATGAATAGAAATATTACAAATTCTTGCTAGCAGTACAAAAGAGTGTCATTATAGTTTATTCATTAACACATTTTCCATAACAGACTGGTTTTTTTACAATTAATCACCTCAGGAGGGAGTGCCCATATGTCCCTGCAGAAGACCTAGGGGTATGATTCTGATGTTCCAGTGTCTTTTTTTCCTAACCTAATACTGTGTGAAGTCCAAAAATATTTTTTTTCTATTTCAGGAAAAAAATGAAAATAATAAAAACATATTGCTTGATATTTCAACTACCCACTGAATACAAGTTTTCACTTAGTCATCCTAAAGTGAGTAAATATTACTCATATTGCTAAAATCCTATTTATTCCATGTAAGGAATAATCTAGCTGGTTGCCCTATTCAGTGGTGCTATATAGTCTTAACAAAAGAATTCAGGGCAACAAAAACTACTATTTAGGCAGCAGAAATAAAAATCCTATTTTGGCACGAAGTCAACTTTTTTTTACCCCCTTAAATAATAATTTCAAAATCACATAATCAACTGGAAATATGTTCCTTCTCACCCAAACAATGTTGTGCTCTTAGAACTAAAGAAAACCCAGACAAATATTGGAAATGTAGTAAATATCACATTCTCTGAACATGTGCTCAAGAAAAATCTGGGTGAAACCAGGAATGACTCCTGCTTCCCACCTCTTCTCTTAATATAAATAAAATTTTTGTTCAGACACAAATTCACATCTTGGAGAATTTAACATATGCATAAGAGGAGCAAATACAGAATAAGTATTCAAAATCGCAACAATTCTGACTGCAGGAGTAAAACAAGAAAGACTGTATCAAAACAATTCCTTTATAAATGCCAATGAATATTTTGTCTTTCCTAAGAAGCATAAATTTCTGACTTCATCTAAAAAAAATCTACAGACACTTATAATTTCCTTAGAGATTAGTAACATTAGAAATGAAGTAGTTTTACCTTAGAACAACTGTTTTCATTTTAGTTTGCAAAAATTCTACTTATTCCCTAAAACATCCCCAACTTGATAATGTAGTTTCAGTAGTTAATAAACAAGTAACTCTGGCTTATGGACAATTGCCTTAGAAAAAATAAATAACAACCAAAAAAAAAGTCACAAAAAAACCCTGCAAACAACCACCCAAAAGAAGCAAAACCCCACCAAACCATAATCCCAAAATAGAACAAAAAGTAAAAAAACACCAGCAGAACCCCACACCCCCCAAAAATCCCTACAAACACAAACACAGAAATGAAAATGTATGTAAAAATGAATAAAGACACGAACAAGATTATGCAAAAGATTACTGATTAAATGAGATAGAGTAGACAAACCTCTTTTAGAAAAGGTTTAATTATATCTGGACCCATAGCAGGCTATCATTATGGAATGAATGATCTTTTGATCTTCTTCCTGACCTAAAATTCTGTGGCTTTCTAATTTTTAGAAAGCATTTTGGCTATTTCACATGTAAATTCATGTGAAATTCACATTTCTCCTTTCAATCTGTTATCCTTCTTTGATTAGGGAAAGGTAAAGTTTCAATTCTATTAATAAATTAGACTCTAACTTTATAAAGGGTAGAAAAAGGGTCTATTTTTTTCAGGGAATCATTATTTCATTACACATCAGCAACACGTAATTTATCTTGCAGACAGGAGTGCTGAAATATTACCGCAACATATTTTTGTGAATCAAACAAAATCTGCAAAAAAAACCCAAGCATATAAACAAGGCAGGTAGTTTCTACTTCAAATTTCTAAAGAGGTGTAAAGCTTGAAAATAACATATTTATTAATTTTCTTATATTTCTTGAAATAGCTATTGATATTTATGTTTAAGGTTAGCCCCATATTAATAAATGGTGTTTTAAATACAAAAATAATGTGTGATCATACCACTAATATTAGGGAATTATCATGCATTAGTTCTCAATTAGAGAATTTATCCTGTGTTAATTATTTGTCTTTCTGAGTCACATATATATATATATATATGATTCAGAAATGTATAATTACATGTATACATATAATTATATGTATGTGTATATATATATACACACACACACACACACACGTAACAGGCAATATTCTGCTGTAGTCTTCAAACACACAAATACAAGGTCATCAGAAGAAATTCATAATTTCTGGAAAAGACAACAGAAGTTTTTACTGAGGTGGAGGAACTTTTAAATAAGATATTATATTTTGAACTCATAGAGTTATATATTTACTTGTTACATGTGTAATTTTATCTCCTGCCCATCATTTCAACAAAATGTGGAGACTTCCCTAAATACTTGGTGATCCTCCCATTTAGAGGAGTTTCATATTTTCTAATTTTTAAGCAAATCATGACAAAAGCTTCTTTCCCATTTAAAGCTACAAAGCAGAACACAAAGGAAAAAAATCTAAAGCTCTTGGATATTTGTACACTGCTGAATACTCTAAAGCTGATATTTTTTTAACTGTTTGTAAAAAGGCAATGTTAAAACTGTGAAAGGTAATGCCAGTCAGTAGGACTACTCAACGAATAGATTCTACTGAAAATGTAACTGTACTGAGTCTTATTTAACTAATAATCCTTTCCATTGTACTGGAAATCCACATATCTCAGAGAGCTGACAGTGTAATTTAAATTATGGTTCAATTATGGTTCAAAATTGCAGTGGGTAACTTAAATAAATAGTGAAGCTAAAACTGATTTGAAGCCTTACTCTCCTTTCACCATCCTCATGCTTCCAGTTCTGGCTGTTATTTCTAACTTGCCAAGTTATTTTGCACCTACTTGTTCCTTGTTCCCTCTACCTGTCTTGTGCAATGACTCACTATAGATAGTATAACGTTGTTCTGGCTGCTCCTCATGGCAGCCTGAGACCTAAGAGTCTGCTTCGGGACTTCGCAGTACCCTTTAGTAGGGCTCTCTGCTGTTCTACCTCCTGACTCCAGTTGCTGCCTCTCTCCACTGCCACCCTGTACTCAGAATACTGTATAAATCCTCAAGGCAGAGGAAGAGGAAAAATATTAACAGGCAGTTTAACTTACGTCAACATAATGAGCATTTGTGAAAACAAAAGAGGAAACAATAATAGTAAGCATCCAAAATTTAAGGACACCAATCCACAAAATAAAGTAGCTCTACAGAAGACAATCCAATGTAAAAATGTAATGTCAGAATCTGATGCATAAAAATATTCTTGACACCTTTGTAGAACAAGAAACAAAAAGGAACAGTGAAATCTACATAGAATGTGAAACTGACCTTCTTGTCACACATTTCTGTTTAGTTTAAGCAGGAAAAGCAAAACTCTTCTCTGAGAACACACATGTAATTTTGCAGTCATATAGTTAAATTCAGAGTTGAATGGGGGTTTACTTCTCCTCCCTCATGTAGAGATTCATAAACATGTACGAACAAATGCCTTTAGTTCTCAATTTCCCTCCTTATCAGGAAACGAAGTTCTCTATTAACAGCCATAAATTGAGACATTTACAACTCTTCTAATCAACAAACATGGTAGTTAATTAATTAATCAAGTTCTATTTGTTGTATGTATCACATGCATAATTAATTCAGCTGCACAGCTTCTCAGTGTGTCCTCTGCTGGGCATCCCACCTCTGCAGAATGTATGAGAATTGTTCCTTTACACTCTGAAACTCCCAGTGTATGAATAACACAGATTCTTTTATCCATTACCTCATCCACATCCTGCTACTGCCACATAACAAAGACCTATCAAACAAAAGTCAGTTCCAAATTTAGCTTCTGACTGTCAACTGAATGTTAACAAAACTACAAAGCATTGCTTTGATGCTTAGGAAATTTTCTGAAGTTAGGGTTCTCTGAAATTCTCAGAAATACTGATTATGATGAAGCCCAAAACTTTAATATTTTAATTTCATTTTTTTCCAGAACTCTTATATCTCAGAATCTTGCAATTCTTTCATTTTAATTTGAAAAGGATCAAGGGAAAAAATAAATCTTTGTGATCTGCAGATATGGGAACTTTAAAAGAATTACAAAAATTGTTCTCCACAAATGTTAAATACAAGCCATCCATTTTATTCTCATAGGTAAGCATTTTAATCTCTTTCAAAATTCAAGCATCTCTTATAAAAAGTACAAAGCCTAAAGACATCTGGCAAAAGGGAGAGAAGTTAAAGCACTGACCCAAAGCAGAAGTCATTTGCTAGTTTTCTCAGAAATTCAGTGTAACTGCATAAACTTCTATAAGATGTTAATGTTACTTTGGATGTTATTAATTATCATAGGAGATGCTACACCTACTCTCTAGAAAGCTGCAGATCTCCAACACTTAAGTGCTTATGTTCTCTTAACAAGACAATAGAGATACATCTTTCTCTCTGCACAGAATCTGCACAAAGAAGAACAAAACAAGGAAATGGGAAGCACAGATCTCCCTTTTATACTGCATGACTACCTGTTAATTATAGGCTTCAGTGGAGTGAGGAACACTTCAGGGTAAAACTCTGCTTGTTAAAGTCACTTCTTTTGTATTCTTGGTTTATGCCTTCAGACATATTTTAATAGACACTGGTAGCAAGTCTGCATATGTCTGATGTAAAATGCATTTGTCTGTTGTGACAAAATCCAGAAAAACTGAAAGACACTCCATGTCCACACATTTTAAAATTTTTTTTTCTTTTAATTAATATATGCTGGAATAGGGAGAAGGGGTTTGTTGATATATCATGAACTAATATTAAGATTCAGAAAAATGCTGTGAAGGTGAATTAATTGATATCTCCATGAATCTCTGGATGCAAGATTGTAGGCAATACAAACCAAAATCATTCACATTTTTCCTATCTTGCTCCCCATTAGCAGTACATGTAGCTGTAATACATTAATGTAATATATAGCCTGAAAACATACATTATCTTCTTATTTAGCATTTTTCAGAATGTAAAAGATTTGAAGAAAGGTGCATTGAATAGCTTTCATTTAGATTCTGGTGCCCACATACATAATGCTCACATATTTATATAATCTTCCATAATGTGCCAGTGGAGCTGCAGTAATGTGAGGATTGAATCCTCTTAGCCTCCAAAGGATCCACAAGAAGTTAGAGCAAGGTGATCTTTTGGAGTTACAGGTGAAACAAGGCAAAGAAAGATAAGAAGAAGGAAATGCAGCCACAGATCACTGGAAAGTGGAAACTGCAATGTGAATTTCAGT
>QUSF01000651.1:0-15420 GCA_003676055.1 Chloebia gouldiae | reverse complement strand
GCTCCGTCCGTCCCACCGGGGCGGTTCCCGTCCCACCGGGGATGGTTCCCGTCCCACCGGGGTGGTTCCCGTCCCACCGGGGCGGCTCTGTCCGTTCCACCGGGGCGGTTCCTCCTACCGGGGCGGCTCCATCCCACCGGGGTGGCTCCCTCCCACCGGGGGGGTTCCCGGCCCCCCGGGGGCGGCTCCATCCCACCGGGGCGGCTCCTTCCCACCTCTGGCCAAGAGCTCGGCCCCAGCCCCTCGCCGGGCTCCGCGTTATTCCTACTTTCCCAACCATTCCTTCACCGGAGGGAGGGGAAAAAAATCCTTTCCCTGACCTGTGTCCGGCTGGAAAAGCCGGCTCAGCCCCTGCTCCGCCGAACTGGGAGGGAGGAGCAGGGAATTCCTGGGTGTTTCAGTGCCTGAATGATGGGATGACACTATGGAAGTACTTGGGGGAAGGAAGCTGCGGGGCTGAGTCACTCCTCGTGTCTCACAGAGTTTAATCCTCTCATTTCTCTTCGGTAAATGGATTTTGAGTCTCTCCCTCTCCGTGGCCTCTCCCAGCTGTAACAGGACAAATTTCCAACTGATATTTCTTTTTTTTTTTTTTTTTTGCTTTTTCTTTCTATTTATTTGGAAGACAGAAGGAGCCGGGCTTGGCTCTGTCTCCTGCATCCCCCGGGATGCTGTGAGACCTCCCAGCACGGAGGGGTGGGAGGGTGGGGGGAAAGGACCATTAACCAATGTCAGACCAAAACTTGTTTTGTTGTTTTTTTTTTTTTTTTTTTTAAATAAAATAAAAAGTTAAATATATTAAAAGTTAAAAAAACTAATAAACTTGGGTAAAAAAATTTACAGGATTTGGGCATATTCTGTGAAGTGGCACAACGGCCCTGAGGTGAGGTGTTATTTTGGCATAGATCCCTTAAGCAATGCTAAAAATGGGCAGAGTTGAGGATTTTGATGGTTTTATGTATTTTTTTTTATTCCTGAAAGTTCTCCAAGTCTTCAAGCCCAGGCTGGAGCGTGGGTTTGGGTTCCCTGAGGAGCTGCAGCCCCGCTGGGAGGACAAAGCCTCCATTCAGGTGGACGCTCAGGATGGAACTGGAGCTCCAGGAGGCCCCAGAAAGGTTTTATTTTACAAAGAAAAAAAAATAAAAGGTTATTTAGCAGGAAAAAAAAACCCAACAAGCCTCTCTTGTGCAAGGCTGCATTGAGTGGGCTGGTGTTGGTTTTGGGGGGCTGGGATGGTTGGAATGGACTCCACCACCCCCCAGATTGGGCTTTTCCACGTCAACAATGAGAGATTTGATCCCGGTTTGTCAAACCTCACCTCTTTTCCACTCCTCAAGAGTGGTTTTTTTTTGAACCCTTTGCCTCCTTCCTGCCCCCAGACAAAGAAGAAACCCAAGCCCCACACCTGTGGCTGCCAGGTCCTGGTGCTTTTTTCCGTGTTGGGTTCGTGTCCAGCAGCCGGACGGGGCTGGCGCCGCTTCCTCCCTCCCCTGCCCAGGAGCCCAAACCAGTCTGGGGCTGTCCCAGCTGGAGTCTGGGCCAAGCTTGGGGCTCTCCTGACACTCTGGGAAAGCTGGAGATGAGAATAGGCAGCAAATCTGCTTCCTCAAAAAAATCCCAACCCGTTGCTCCGTAATTTTCCCAAGTTTTAGGTAATTTTCCCAAGGTTTAAGGAGTGTTTGTTTTGAGGAGAGGTGAAGGAAAGGTGAAAATGTGGGAGCTCCTTATCCCTTTGCCTGGGCCCATCCAGGTCTGGCATTTTTCCTGCAAAGCCCACGGAAACCAGGATGATGGCAGCAGTTCAACCCTGCTTTTTCAGGGCTCTCTGCTGGGTCTCAAGATCAAGGTAGGTTGTTTTTAATAGAAAAACGCACTTTTATTGCTTTTTAGCAACTGAAAGATTCTTTACAGCTCACAGGTGAACACCGACCGATACTTTTTGTCTTCTGTCGCTTGAATTCTATAAATCCTGATTGGTCCAATCTTCCAGGGATTCTTTCCACCATCCTCCCTCCCACTTTCAAGGCCTCGGTCCCAACTGGGAAGCACTTCCCGGGAATGCTGGAAAAAGGAGGTTTGTGCCTCACATTTGGTGGAAAGGTGGAAGAAAGCAGGAAAAACTCATTCCTTGAGGGAGCCTGTTGTTTTGTGCCTCTGGAAGGTGGGAGAAGCCCCCAGCACAGCCCGAGGCTGCTCCTCTTCTGTGTCCATCTGTGATTTTCCAGGTGAACGGGACAACTGAGAACCTCTTGAGAAGAAACTTGACCCTCACTGAGGGAAAGGGAGCAGCAGGCCCCTGGAGAAGCGGGAGCTGCTGGGAGCAGGGGAGGCTCAGAGCAGCCGGCCCCGGCAGTCGATGGCCCCGCAGCAGCACAGCAGCTCCTTGCCCTCCACGCTGCCGACCTCGTAGTTGTAATCCCAGGTCAGCTCCGTGCCGGCTCGGATCCGCCTGGCAAAGAAAAACCACGTGGGATGGGTGAGACTATTCCAAAACAGAGGAGAAAGTGGAGGATGGAAGGAAGCCACGCTTCCATGTGAGCGCTCCGGGACGAGGCTGAGGCAGCAGGGAGAAAGGGATAAAGTTCCCTGTGGAATTATTCCCGTGAGGATTCACTGGAGGAGCAGGGATTCACCGTGACTCAAAAATTGGCTGCTCCATGCCTCACTCTGCCCTTTGGGAAGGCCTAAAGCTGGTGGAAATCACACCAAGATTTCCAGCACGAGGATTTCACCTGCCACCAAGGTTTTTTTCTGCACAGGAATGACAGGAAACGGAAAGAAGTTTCCAGGAGCAGAGAACACCCAGCCAGGTCCCACCAAAGCCCAGGAATCCTCAGCCCCTCCCAGCACTCCAGCACTCACTTGCTGGCGAAGAAGGCGACCCAGGGGAAACGAAGGTCGTGGGTGTCCACGAAGACGTTCTGCACGAAGAGGTTCGGGGTGCAGCTGTGCTGTAATGGCAACAGGGAAGAGCCTGAGCTGCCCTGCCCGGGCAGGGAGGCCGAGCTGCCAGCCCTGAACGCTGCCTTTATAAACAAGCAGCATTCCTGGCTCCTGCTGGAACGGGCTGCACGCCCAGCGTGAGTCACAAAATCCACACTCCAAGGTAACGGGGCCATTCCTGCTCCCAGCAGGCCGGAGCAGCTGCTGTCACTCAGCAGCATCCTCCCAAACCTGCTCTTTTTTCCCCACTTTTCCCCCTCTCCACGGGGAGGAAGAGCCCCAGGGGTGCCACTCACGTTGAGGTAGCGGCCCAGGTTGCCCTCGAGCTTGGCGTCGATGATGTAGCAGTTCTCCTCGCCGTCGTAGAACTGCCGCGTGCTGCGGCGCACGGGCCCCGCGCTCTCGCCCTTGTCGGCCGCCGCCAGCGGCGTGGATTTGATGGCGATGCCGTGGGTGGACTTGAGGGCGAAGCCTCGGGTGGATTTCACGGCCACCTGTCTCTTCACGGGACCTGCCGTGAGATGGGAAGCTTCCAGCAGAGAGGAACGTGGCGGCAGCGCTGTCCCCGAGCCCGCTCAAGAGGTGAGGAACCCCTCAGAGCCAAAACAGCGCTCCAGGATGGCTCCTGCTGACCCACCATAAACCTCACTGCTGCTTTTTCTTACAACACCCAAAACCAGCTGGTTTTGAGGAGCAGATTTTGCAGTTGGAAGGTTCCAACCTCAGCTGTGGGACACGGCGGGAGAAGCTGCGACAGCCTCACCAGCCCTTCTCTTTGGTGCTTTCCAACCAAAACTTCTCACCCTCAGGCCTCGTCTCCCCCCTCACCTGACCCGGATGATGGATTTTTCTTGTCCTCCCCTTCCTCCTCCTCGGATCCTGAGGAAATGGTCTGGATGTCGTCGCTGTCGTTGGCCGTGCCCGGGGCCTGCCCTGCCCTGTGCTCCTCGTCGCTGTCGGTGCTGCTCGACACCATCAGCACGTTCTGGGGACAGGAACAGCTCCTGCAGTGCATCCCAGCCTCCCTTTTCCCCAGGAATGTGGGGAATCCTGCAGCTCACCCCCTCTGCTCCCGCTCTTTGGGAGGGGATCCCCCCTCTGGGCACATCCCACAAGTCGGTGTTTGGAACACCTGTGGGATTTTGGGGGGCTGCTGAGTTCTGCTTGGGATCCTGGAGCACTCGGTGGTGCTCAGAGGGAAGGGAGAAGTCCCCCAAAAACGAGGATAGTTGGCCAGGATGGCTTCCTGCAGATGGCTCTGCCAAGCAATGCGTCCCAGGTGTGCAAACCAAGGTGCCAAACCCAACCCAAATCCAAACCTCCCAAAATCCAACGGAAATCGACTGCCCTCCGAGAAACCACAGCTACAACCACAAACCCCTGCGCTCAGCTGGGAAGCAGAGGCAGGAAACAGCCCCAGAGGAGGTTCAAGGTTGCTGTGGAAGGGCTCTGGGGGTCCCGCTCACCTCCGAGGCGGGCGGCAGGGCCAGGGAGCGCCGGCGGCTCTGCAGCAGCACCGTCCCACTCAGCGGCCTGCGGATCCCCTCCAGCCGCGGCGGGCAGGGGTTGTAGCCGTACCTCCTCCCCAGGCTGCCCAGCCTGCAGGGTTGGCACAACAAGGGCAGCTCACACCCGGACCTCCAGGGACACTGCCCACAGGCCACGTGGAAATGGTGCCACAGGACAGGGAGAAACCATTTAAGGAATCTTACCCAGGAGTTTTGGCTGGTTCTTCGGGTCCCTGCAGAGGAGAGAAGCACAGGTGATTGGAATCTCTCCCTTCTCGAGCGCTCTCCAGCCTTTCTATGGAATTGTTCCCCAAAACGCCAGCTCAGGAGTGAGATGCTGCCTGTCCCCACGCTCAGGGTGACATCCAGTGACACCCAGCATGGAGATGCCCCTCCCTGGGGGACTCCAAGTGCCCTCCCTGGAGCAGGGGGTGGACAGGGACCACCTCCACGTCCCTGCTCTCCCCAGCCGTGTCCCTCAGGTCCCCAGGCAGGAGGATGTTCAGCTCTGCTCGCATCAAGTGACTTCTACAGCCTCTTGTGCCACAAACTCCCTCGCTGGGAAGGGAAAAGGACCTCCCTGACCCACCAGAGAAGCCAGGGGAGCTGAGACAGGGACATCCAACAGCTGTGGATGTGCTGCACGGGGAGAAAAGCCACTGGCGCAGGGGCACCTCCCTGCCTTTAACTCCTGTTCCCTCATCTCCCCCTCACCTCCTTCTTGGCTGCCTTCGCCTCTCCGTTCAGATCTCCCGCCGTGGAAGCGCAGCCCTTCTCCCTCTCTGCAGGGATCTCCATCTTCACGGCCTTGCCTTCCCCTCCTTCGCCCATCCCGAAGGAGGACGATTCGCCGTCCTGGCAGCCCTCGGCCACGCTGCCGGAGCTCAGCCACGAGGCCACTTTGCTCTTGGCCATCTCCTCGGCCACGGGCAGCTTGCAGGGGGCGGCCGTGGCGGGCTGGTCGTGGCCGAGGGGCCGGGCGAGCCCCGAGTCCTTGGGGGCCGCCTCGGCGAGGCCGTGGTCGCGCTGGCCGCGCGTCTGCCGGCGCGTGGCGTAGCTGCGCAGCACCGAGCTCGCGCCCAAGTTCTCGTCCTTGCAGAAGTTGTCGTCGGAGCTGTCCTCGTTGGATTCCTCCAGCTCCTCCGTGCCCGTGTTCTCGTCGTCGTCGTCGTCGTCCTTCAGGTCCACGCCGCTGTTGTCCGAGGAGCACTTGGCGTCGCTCTCGTAGCCTTCCTTGAAGTTCTCCACGCTCTCGATGTGGTCCAGGTTGGCAAAGTACTCGTCGCCCATCTCCAGCCCCTCTTTGTCAGCAAAGTCATCCGTGAGGATTTTCCCTGGGGGGAGGGCGGGAAATGAAGGGTGAGTTTTCTCTTTTTATCCTCTCCAAAGCTCACTTTGGAGGAGAAAACAGGAATGACACCACTTCATTCCAAAGCTGGGCTGGAAAAAGACAACATAACCCTGTTGCTTGATGCAACAAAACCCTGAAGCTTGCGGTTGAGCTAAAATGGAGATTTTTCAGCCCAGAAATCTCTACAGAACAGCTCAAGCAGAGCCTTGGAAGGGCTGGAAGAGCACGGAGGCTCCGGCCGTGCCCGTGGGCAGCTCCAGAGCCAACGCAACCCTTGTGCAGCTTCTGCATCTCATGGGCTGTGCCGGGTTTGCTGAGCACAGGAAGCAGGGCTGGGGTTGGGTCACCTCAAGGACAGCCCGGGGGATGTCTTGTGACACTGGCACTGCCACCACAAGGGTTCTTGCAGGGTTGGGCAAGTTCATCAGCTCAGCTTTCACCCTCCAGTGCCCAAAACGGGCACGGCAGCAGCTTTACACCCCTTCTGCTGCAATTTGGAATCACGGAATCGTGGAGGTTGGAAGAGCTTCTGAGTCCCACTGCTCCCTCCAGCACTGCCAAGGCCACCACCCAGCCACGTCCCCAAGTGCCACATGCTTTCGAGCAGTTTCAGGGACAGTGACTCTCCCACCTCCTTGGACAGCCTTGCCAGTGCCTGACCACCCTTCCCACGAAGAAATTTTCCTGAATGTCCAACTTAAACCTTCCCAGGGCTTTGGAGAGGGCCAAAAGGTCCCGCCTGAGCCTTCTTTTCTCCAGGATGAGTCCCCCCAACTTCCTCAGGAGCTCTCCAGACCCTTCTCCCTGTGCTCTGACCCCTTCCCCAGCTCCATTCCCATCTCTGGCTACCCCTCTTCCCACTGAAGTGCTTTCCAGGTGCCAGCTGAGCTCCCACCTGCGTAGATGCAGACGAAGGAGCCCTTGGCGATGTCGTCGAGGCAGCGAATGCCCCAACCTTTGTTCTGGGTCTTGAAGAGCTGCAGCCGCACCTGGAGGCCGTGCTGGACCAGGCGGTTGGTGCACATGTTCACGTTGCACTTGCACCTCTTGTTGCACTCGTAAACGCTGCAAGAAAGGAGAAGGGTGACAACTTCCAGGATGAAGAAACATCCCCAAATCTGTGGCTGTTGGCAGTGCTGGGGTCATGCACAGAGATGGCAGAGGAGCAGGCTTGGAGCAACCCACGTTCTGCCTGGTCCTCAAGGCCCCTTCCAACCCAAACCACGCCACAACAAGAAGCAAGACCAGAGGCAGGTGGTCACACCTGCGCTGGGATATCCAGGATCACTTCCCTCTCAGTGCATCTGGGGCTGGTGCTTGTGAGGGCTCTGCTCACCCTGTTGGGAGACACTCCTCCAGCCGCTTGTGCTGGTAGCCTGAGTTGGGGTTGATTTGGCCTCCAGGGGTGCAGCCGCTGGCCTGGATGGTCAGCTGGTGACAGGCACACCTGGATCTGCAGAGAGACGCAGGAAAACACACGAGATCAGCCTGGAGACAGGAAAATAAATCACATCTGTAGGCAGAGATGGGCACGAAGGGTTTGACTCGGAATCAGACCAAGAGAAGTGGTTTGATTCCACTCCATTCCAAGAGAAGCTGCTTCAGGATTTCTCATCCCTGGAAGTATCCAAGGCCAGGCTGGGGCAACCTGGGACAGCAGAAGGTGTCCCTGTCCATCTCAGGAGTTGGAACTGAGTGATTTTTAATGTCCCTTCCCACCCAAACCACGAAACCCACAACGGCCTGACCCGCATGGGTTTAAATCCCAGAGCAGATCCACTCGGGGCGTTCCTCGCGCAGCCCCAGAACTGTCCCCTCAGCCAGGAGCAGTCACCTACTTGTCCCTGCAGCCGTCCTTGCAGTCGCAGCCCACGAGGAACTCCCAGCTGGTGTTGATGTACACCCCTTTCCCGGGGATCCTCTCCTTGCTGTAGGCCACCTGCGGCGGCGGCGTGCTGTCGATCTCGTTGACGCACGACAGCGGCACGTCCTCCTTGCCCTTGGTGATGTCGGCGATGTAGTAGTAAGGCTTGTAGGGCTGGAACTTGCGATCCACCAGCACGTAGGGATCCAGGCAGAACATCTCCAGGAACAGGAAGTCGCAGTCCGTCTCGAAGAGGTAGCGCTCGATCTCGTGCATGGAGCGCAGGCAGAGCCCGCAGGGCGTTTTGTAGAGCACGTGGAAGCCCATCTTGCGGTTGACGCGGCGCCGCGCCGTCATGCGGCGGAAGTCGTAGAGCAGCGGGATGAGCAGCGGGTTGCGGCTGCGGTACTGGTCGCTGCGCACGGGCCGCACCCGCGACAGGCAGGCGTAGCTGCACACGTGGGGAAGGTAGAAGAGCTTCTCCAGAGGGGCGCGGTAGGACGGCTCGTTGGGAACGCGGTCCATCATCCCGTGGAAGGGCTGAGAGGGGCCGCTGCTGGGCACGCTGCGGGGACAGAGGAGGGATGGGGTTAAGGGAGGTGGGCACAGGGTGGACACGAGGCCAGGTGGGCGACAGCACCCAGTTTAGGCCGGCCACGGTGTGACCAGCAGGATTTGGAAGGTGGTGAAGTCACCGTCTCTCTAAGTGAGCGGAACACGAGGGGATGTGGCACTTGGGGACGCGGCTCTGTGGTGGCTTCGGCAGTGCTGGGGGGACTCCACGAACTCAGAGGCTTTTCCAGCCTCGGTGATTCCACCGCTCCACGATGTGAGTGGTGAATCCCCGTCAGAAACACAGCACACACAGGCCCCACAGGCGCCCCGGCACCCCAGATGGGAGGACTCACGGCTGTGTCCCAACCGGAGCTCTGCTCACCGGTGCTGCGGGGCTGGGAGCGTCCTCCCGGCCGCCGGGGTGTCCCCGAGCACAGGGGAGGACGGGGACGAGTGCCCGGAGCCCACGGAGCCAGGACGGAAGGAAGTGCTTTTCTTGGCCACCTGCTTTCTGCCCTGGGCCAGCTGGGTGTCGGAGCACCTGCAGGAGGGGAGAAGAAGCTGATTTGGAATATGGAAAAGCAACCGGTGGGAACGGAAATAACACTGCCCCGTGGAATTCAAAACCACAGAAGGGTCCTAGCAGTGTTTTTTTTTTTCCTAGTGAGTGTGAAAATCAGCCCATTTCTGGCTATTTCTGCTACAGCAATCCCAAAACCACTCTGAATTTCAGAACCCGGCTACAGCTCCAAGTGACTTCTGATTTTGAAAAGAGGAAAGGGAACAAGGATGCCCAAGGCCTTAATCCCAGGAAGCTGGACAAACCAGGCCATGAAGAAACCCCTGGATCAGCAGAAACCAGAGTTTCCAGAAGCTCAACCAGGCCTGAGTAGGAGGAGCAAATCCAGAGGATTCTCTTGCAAGGACTAAGGAACAAGATAAGATTGTGCAAGTGAGTGTAATAACATCCCTGATGAAAGAGCCAGGAAGGGCTCTTAAAACAACAGGTTCTCAACCCATTTCAGGGGTTTTCAATCAACTGCAGGTTCCCAAACCATTCAGGAGGTTTTCAACCAATTTACATCAATAAAACAGAAAACTATACCAAACCAGCTGCTGAAGAGGAAAAACAGTGAAGTTATTGGGGAGAAAGGGAGGAGAAGAAGAGAGGAGGAAGGGGTGAGGGTTTCTGCCAACAGCTGCCTGAAAGCAAATTGTTCAAACGCATCTCAAGAGGAGCAAGAGGAAAAATGGGCTTAAAGCAGTCAGAAGTGGTGACAACGAGAAGAACTTGAAAGAGTGGGGAGAAATCCAGGCTTTCTTCAGAGGAAACAAGGCACCGGAGTGAGGAGACTGTTCTTTGTTTTAATAATCTGAAATCCAAGTCTTTGAACCCCACAGAATCCCTGGGACCAGCATGGACACGGCCAGGCCTGGCTGCCTCCTGCCCCTGTCCAGGGGCAGTTGGGATTTAAGGGCAGAGAAGCAGCTGCATAAAAACCACGTCCTAAAGCGAGGCCCAAGAGGGAAAAAATTCCTCGTAAAGCACTGCAAGGCCTGAATGGGAAAGGATTCGGTGATGACACGTGGGGCTGCAGGTCCAGCTTGGCTGTCTTTGTGCTGTGACACTGCCCGTGGGGTGTCCCAGTCCCAGCCCAGCTCTTCCCTGCACATGGGGGACCTGCAGGGCTGGGGGGCCGAGCCGTGCCTTCCAGGACCTCCTTCATCTTCCAGGATTTCTCTGGCTTTATGGAAAAGGTGATGTTCTTGTGGCTTCCCCTCCCAAATCCTGGTCAGACCAGCACAGAGGGAGCGTTTCCAGGGGTAAATTGGGTTATGTTGCACTGCTGCTTGGAGAGGAGCCACCAAGACCCCCGGCTGGGGCAGGTGGGGTTGGAGCTGCTGCTACAGCTGGAGAGCCTGTGGGGAGTAAAGATTGATCTCCTGCACAGGCTGTTCACACCTGGGACATGTCCTGCCTCCCTCGTGCCCCACCAGCAGGGCACAGTCGGAGCACAAAACGTGCTGGCACGGGGCCAGGAGGCCAAAAATCCGGATGGGAAATCCACAGCGCTGGCAAAAACGACCTGGGAGAGCCTCTCCCTCCCCTAAACAGTCCCCGAGCACATTCCCAGGTTCCCTGGTGTCCTCCAACACACTCCCTTCATCACCAAGCCGAGTTCCTCCTTCCTCCAGGCCTCCTTCAGCCTGCAGCTCCGGGAACGGCCCCCTTGGGCCCCTGGCAGCGGCTTGGCCGTGGGGTGCTCCGTGCCCACCGGGACCGACCGCTGATCCCGAATTCCCAGCGAGGTCAGCGAGCAGGTCAGTCCAAGTGGAGGGACACAAGGCAGCCGGGGGCCAGCGCCTGGATCGTGACACGAGGCAGCAATTCAGATTTTGGGAAGTGAAAGAGCAAAGCTCTAACTCGGAAAGGCAAGTGCGAAGCTTTAGCCCTGAGGAGGAATATTTGGCTCGGGGGGTCTTGGCGCTCGGCTCCCGCCCCCAGTTATTCATTCAGCAGCTTTATGTAAAAGTTTTCCCCCAAAATCATGGCTGAAGCCACGGAGGACACCTGAGGATTCCTCTGCACAGAAAAGGTGATGCCTGAGAGAGCTGAGTGCTGGAGAGAAGCAAAGAGGTGGAAGGTGCTGGAGGTGGCTCTGGTACTTACTCCATCTCCGCAGGCTGTGGAGACGTGGGACGTGCAGCTGGCTCTGGAGCCTTGTACTGGGGACCAGTTCCTGCTAAATCCTGGGTGTACTGGACCACAGGGCCCTTGCTCCTCACAGCACCTGGTGGGGAAGGTGAAAAACCAGAGAGTCAGCAGGAAAAATCTCTAATGTTATCCCAAGTTGGCTGTACGGGCCCCAAGACACTGACTGGAACCAGAACAGAGGGATTTGGAATTAATGGTGGGTGGATCATCACTGAGCTCGGAGCACAGCAACTCCCTCAAAAATTCTGCTCACTTCACCCAAATGCAGTTTGGTTTTGTGCCATTATGCCAGGAGAAAAATCCCACTGGAAATCTAAATCTCCTATGCCAGAGGACAAAAACCCTGGAAATCTAAATCTCCTGTGCCAGGAGAAAAGACTTGCTGGAAATCTGAAATCTCCTGTCAGAAAAAAAAAAATACCAAAACCTAGAAACCTGAAATCTCCAGGAATTCTGCTAAAAAACCCAAACCACCCTCCAGTTAAATCCCAGGATCGAAATGAAACCAAAAGATGGCACCAACCAACGTTGGGACGAGTCCTGGTTTGCCCACTTTGCTTCTTTTCCTGGGTGGAAGCTGTGGAAGTTTTCATGCTGAACATGGGCTCAAGGCGAGTGGAACCTCGGTAAATCCACTCACAACGTCTGTCCTCTTGTGGGGATGAGAAGGAAACACTTGCAGATCCCATGGGAAGAGCTTCCTGGAGTGAGACATAGAGAGAGCACAAGGAGACAACAATGAGGATTGACAAACAGCACTCAGAACAGACAATAAATTGTCAAAGGCAATAATTTAAATGTTGAAATCTCTAATCAGGTATCAGGGAAAACTTCCTCCTGCAAAGGGTGCTCATGCCGTGGCAGGCTGACCAGGGCAGTGGTGGAGTTACTGTCCCTGGAATTGTCCAAAACTCTTGTGGATGTGGCACTTGGGCACATGGTTCAGGGCCTCCAAGATCTCAGAGGCCCTTCCAACCTCAATACTTCCATGATTAGCAAGGAAAACAGCTGATCAGATCCCCAGCTTCAAATTTAATCCTAATGGGAGAAGGGAAATTCCTACCAGGAAAAGGATTTTCACCAGACTTCCATCCACTTCTTCCACTCTGGATTTCCACCAGGTCCCTTCCCACTCGGTTTTGATCAGCTGCCCGTTCTTCAGCAGTACCATGGGCCGGTTGGGGTAGGCAGTGATGTATTCCTCAATGAAATCCCGACAGGAAACATCCTCAATGTCTTCCCAGGCCTTTTTCACTGTTTGGAAAGGCATACAAGGGAGAAAAGGAATAAGACAGCAAAGAGAACATTTAATTTTTTTTTTTTAGCATATCCCAGATGCATTTTTAGTAAGGTCAACCAAAGGGTGAACGCAAGGGCTGGAATGTTGGTGGTGGGACATCCTGAACCCAGCCTGGCAATAAACCAGGATTTCAGATGTCTGCAGGCTCAGCACCACAAGGGACACGGCAGTTTTTGAGCCCAGGCTCTTCCCAAGACCCAAAAGCTCTGCAGGCCAGGAGGGATCACTCACGGGGCCGGCACACCGGGTACAGCTCCCACTCCTTCACGTAGGACGCGTAGCCGTCGTCAAAGAAGATCAGGAACCTGGAAAACAAACAGGAATTAGCAATGGGAGCTGAGGAGAACACTCCTCACACCATGGAATGGAAATGGAGAACCTCTCCTGCTCCTCCTGGAGACAGCCCGGTCCTGGCTGAGGAGAGAATGAAGAGCTCCAAATGCTCCCTGTGCTCTCCAAGCTGCTCAAACAGAACAATTCCCAGCCAGGCATTTTTCCTCTGCTCCAAATCCCCTCTGTGCCCCAGGAAAGGGAGACAAAGGAAGAGAAAATGTTTAATTGCTGCTGGTTTCTGCAGGGAAGATGGATAAAGCACCCACTTAGTGCCTCCGAGTAATGCCTCCAAGTGCTGGAGCTGCACAAAAGCTGCAGGATGGCAGATCAGCATGACAATCAGGAGAAAAGTTGCAATTTGAGTATCAAATTCAACTCATTTTCAGTCATTAAACGGATCAGATAAAATCCAACACAATTTACATCAGATCCGGGGAGATTAAATACTTCATCAATCGCTTCAGGAAAACCACAAACATTTATTTTAATAGATCAGAGCAGCCTTGCCCTTTTTTTTATTCCCAAAAAAGCTGCTCCAAACCTGCTCTTTTTCCTCCTGAAGAGCTTTGGCATCACCGCTGCCACTCGACCCTCCCAGGCCTCCTATTTCCTCCCACTGTTTCATACCTCGAGGAGCCCAGACTCAACATTTGGATGATAACTGGAATAAATTAGCAGATCTAATTCCTGACTCAGGGCCACAAGCAAGAGCGGAAGCTCCACCCTGAATTTTCAGAGATAAGGAAAGTGAAGAAAGTCAGAATTGCATTCTTGGGGAGGGCTCTATTCAGCACCTGAAGGATATTCAAATAAATCTATTTTATTTTTATTTTTTTTTGGCTTAAAACAAAAAAAGCAGAGATGGAGGCAAGTGACCACGGGAAATAAGGAATACCTGTCTTTATTCTTCACGTTGGGGGTCTCAGCCACGATGCCAGCATAGAGCCACATCTGATTGCCATCCTTGTACCTGGCCACCACCCTCCTGCCCACGTGGTGCCTCTCAGCAGATGGGTGGTAATCGTAGGCAATGTGGTTGCCCGAGAGCAAACTCTTTCCTTTATTATCAAATTTCACTTTATATTTCTTGCCAGCACCTGGAAAAAAACATTTTAAGGCAAACAGGAGATAAATCAAGGGTAAATTAAACAAAAGCCACGTGACTTCACAGCGGAATTCCAACGCTCTGGGTCACTCTGAGATCCGTTTATTCAGAAATAACTCAGAATTCACTTCACAGCCTTTCAGGATTCAATCTGGAGAGTGAAGCAGTGGAGGTGTGTTGCTCCCACAGGCCCTTCCAGGTGCTCTGACAGCTTTTAGTCCAGGTTTCCCACCAAAAATCCCGGGAAAGCCCCATGCACGGCACATACCGACCGTCTGGATGGCAATCAATGTCCCCTTGTGCCACGTCTTGGTTCTTTTTTTCCCCAAAATCCTCATGCCCACTTTGAGGTCCCCATCAGTGTTGAGATCATTGCTAGGGGCTGCAGGGACAGTGATGGGCTGGGCAGTGCCAGGAGATTCCTGAGGGCGTTGTGCATCTACCAAGGAACAACAGCAGAAAGTCAATCCTACACCACCCAAAGCTCCCTTCTTGGCACCTAGCTGGAAGGTTCTGGAAGAAGAATTCCTGCTTTCCTTCCCCCTCAGGCAGCCCAAGTGCCTCCTTTTTACTGAATGGAAACAGCTTGGGAAAAAAAAAGCAGGAATTCAGAACCAGTATGCCCTAAATTAAAATAGCAGTTTGGGATCAATAAATATGGAGATTTCTAGCAGGGAAAGCAGATCTTTGTTTCCCCCCTGGGCCAGGGCACACAGCCCCTGGAAGCTCCCACACCTTTCTGTGCTTCCTGCAAGGTGGTTTTCTTGTTTACAGCATCCATGAATTTTGCAACATCCCGGGCAGATTTCCTCATGGCAGCCATTGCTTCCCGCAGCTGGAGGAAAGAGAAGGCAAACACAGAAAAACTTTTGGTATTTTGCACCTAGCACAATGCTGTGTCTCAGGAAAACCCCACACGAGGAAACATCTCTAGCCAGGGCCTCCCCACTCACCAGACTCTGATCCCTGGAGATTCTGGGACTGCTGCTGCCTGTGAGTGAAGAGAAAACAATGGTTTAAAACCTCTTTTTGTGGGAAAAAAAACCCATCCTAATTAAATCACAGAAAGCAGAGGGAAACAGGGAAAAGCACCCATCCCAAAACGCTGCCAGGAAATGCAACCAGACAACTTTTCCTCAGCCTCACGTGGAATTATTTGATGGGAACAACAGCGAGGCAGGTGGAAAAAGGGCAAAATCCCTGGGGCACGGCAATTCTGGGACACAGAGAGGATCTGGATGCTCCCCATGAGCTAAGGGGGCTCCCTTATCCCCAGCCCCTCCCCTGCCCTGCTGGGGACACTGAACTGTGCTTCCAGCCCGAATCCACGCTCATGACGTCGTCGTCCTCCTCGTCCGGGATCTCGATGACTTCGGCGGCCGCCGGCGCCTCGTCCTCCGAGCTGCTCTCCCGGTAGCGCAGCCCCATCATGGAGTACAGCTCCTTGGTCAGCGTCTCGCACTTGTCCATGGCCCTGAGGGAGGGAAGCCAGCTGTGCCTCCCCAAGCTCCCCAGGAGCTGCCCCTGAGCACCGCGGGAAGGGTCTAAAAGCCTCGTGGGGGAAGTTGCCAGCGTGGCTCGTGAACCACCCACAGCGTGGGTCTGCCCTGAAGGGAACGGGAGAGGCCCCCCCACGTTCCCCCCCTCCTCGGCATTCCAGCTCACCTCACGGCGTCGTCAATGAGCTGGTCAACGTGGGCCACCTCCTCCTCCTTGTGCCTCATGCACTGCTCCAGCTCCTCCAG
>QUSF01000650.1:9494-24914 GCA_003676055.1 Chloebia gouldiae | reverse complement strand
CTGGAGGAGCTGGAGCAGTGCATGAGGCACAAGGAGGAGGAGGTGGCCCACGTTGACCAGCTCATTGACGACGCCGTGAGGTGAGCTGGAATGCCGAGGAGGGGGGGAACGTGGGGGGGCCTCTCCCGTTCCCTTCAGGGCAGACCCACGCTGTGGGTGGTTCACGAGCCACGCTGGCAACTTCCCCCACGAGGCTTTTAGACCCTTCCCGCGGTGCTCAGGGGCAGCTCCTGGGGAGCTTGGGGAGGCACAGCTGGCTTCCCTCCCTCAGGGCCATGGACAAGTGCGAGACGCTGACCAAGGAGCTGTACTCCATGATGGGGCTGCGCTACCGGGAGAGCAGCTCGGAGGACGAGGCGCCGGCGGCCGCCGAAGTCATCGAGATCCCGGACGAGGAGGACGACGACGTCATGAGCGTGGATTCGGGCTGGAAGCACAGTTCAGTGTCCCCAGCAGGGCAGGGGAGGGGCTGGGGATAAGGGAGCCCCCTTAGCTCATGGGGAGCATCCAGATCCTCTCTGTGTCCCAGAATTGCCGTGCCCCAGGGATTTTGCCCTTTTTCCACCTGCCTCGCTGTTGTTCCCATCAAATAATTCCACGTGAGGCTGAGGAAAAGTTGTCTGGTTGCATTTCCTGGCAGCGTTTTGGGATGGGTGCTTTTCCCTGTTTCCCTCTGCTTTCTGTGATTTAATTAGGATGGGTTTTTTTTCCCACAAAAAGAGGTTTTAAACCATTGTTTTCTCTTCACTCACAGGCAGCAGCAGTCCCAGAATCTCCAGGGATCAGAGTCTGGTGAGTGGGGAGGCCCTGGCTAGAGATGTTTCCTCGTGTGGGGTTTTCCTGAGACACAGCATTGTGCTAGGTGCAAAATACCAAAAGTTTTTCTGTGTTTGCCTTCTCTTTCCTCCAGCTGCGGGAAGCAATGGCTGCCATGAGGAAATCTGCCCGGGATGTTGCAAAATTCATGGATGCTGTAAACAAGAAAACCACCTTGCAGGAAGCACAGAAAGGTGTGGGAGCTTCCAGGGGCTGTGTGCCCTGGCCCAGGGGGGAAACAAAGATCTGCTTTCCCTGCTAGAAATCTCCATATTTATTGATCCCAAACTGCTATTTTAATTTAGGGCATACTGGTTCTGAATTCCTGCTTTTTTTTTCCCAAGCTGTTTCCATTCAGTAAAAAGGAGGCACTTGGGCTGCCTGAGGGGGAAGGAAAGCAGGAATTCTTCTTCCAGAACCTTCCAGCTAGGTGCCAAGAAGGGAGCTTTGGGTGGTGTAGGATTGACTTTCTGCTGTTGTTCCTTGGTAGATGCACAACGCCCTCAGGAATCTCCTGGCACTGCCCAGCCCATCACTGTCCCTGCAGCCCCTAGCAATGATCTCAACACTGATGGGGACCTCAAAGTGGGCATGAGGATTTTGGGGAAAAAAAGAACCAAGACGTGGCACAAGGGGACATTGATTGCCATCCAGACGGTCGGTATGTGCCGTGCATGGGGCTTTCCCGGGATTTTTGGTGGGAAACCTGGACTAAAAGCTGTCAGAGCACCTGGAAGGGCCTGTGGGAGCAACACACCTCCACTGCTTCACTCTCCAGATTGAATCCTGAAAGGCTGTGAAGTGAATTCTGAGTTATTTCTGAATAAACGGATCTCAGAGTGACCCAGAGCGTTGGAATTCCGCTGTGAAGTCACGTGGCTTTTGTTTAATTTACCCTTGATTTATCTCCTGTTTGCCTTAAAATGTTTTTTTCCAGGTGCTGGCAAGAAATATAAAGTGAAATTTGATAATAAAGGAAAGAGTTTGCTCTCGGGCAACCACATTGCCTACGATTACCACCCATCTGCTGAGAGGCACCACGTGGGCAGGAGGGTGGTGGCCAGGTACAAGGATGGCAATCAGATGTGGCTCTATGCTGGCATCGTGGCTGAGACCCCCAACGTGAAGAATAAAGACAGGTATTCCTTATTTCCCGTGGTCACTTGCCTCCATCTCTGCTTTTTTTGTTTTAAGCCAAAAAAAAATAAAAATAAAATAGATTTATTTGAATATCCTTCAGGTGCTGAATAGAGCCCTCCCCAAGAATGCAATTCTGACTTTCTTCACTTTCCTTATCTCTGAAAATTCAGGGTGGAGCTTCCGCTCTTGCTTGTGGCCCTGAGTCAGGAATTAGATCTGCTAATTTATTCCAGTTATCATCCAAATGTTGAGTCTGGGCTCCTCGAGGTATGAAACAGTGGGAGGAAATAGGAGGCCTGGGAGGGTCGAGTGGCAGCGGTGATGCCAAAGCTCTTCAGGAGGAAAAAGAGCAGGTTTGGAGCAGCTTTTTTGGGAATAAAAAAAAGGGCAAGGCTGCTCTGATCTATTAAAATAAATGTTTGTGGTTTTCCTGAAGCGATTGATGAAGTATTTAATCTCCCCGGATCTGATGTAAATTGTGTTGGATTTTATCTGATCCGTTTAATGACTGAAAATGAGTTGAATTTGATACTCAAATTGCAACTTTTCTCCTGATTGTCATGCTGATCTGCCATCCTGCAGCTTTTGTGCAGCTCCAGCACTTGGAGGCATTACTCGGAGGCACTAAGTGGGTGCTTTATCCATCTTCCCTGCAGAAACCAGCAGCAATTAAACATTTTCTCTTCCTTTGTCTCCCTTTCCTGGGGCACAGAGGGGATTTGGAGCAGAGGAAAAATGCCTGGCTGGGAATTGTTCTGTTTGAGCAGCTTGGAGAGCACAGGGAGCATTTGGAGCTCTTCATTCTCTCCTCAGCCAGGACCGGGCTGTCTCCAGGAGGAGCAGGAGAGGTTCTCCATTTCCATTCCATGGTGTGAGGAGTGTTCTCCTCAGCTCCCATTGCTAATTCCTGTTTGTTTTCCAGGTTCCTGATCTTCTTTGACGACGGCTACGCGTCCTACGTGAAGGAGTGGGAGCTGTACCCGGTGTGCCGGCCCCGTGAGTGATCCCTCCTGGCCTGCAGAGCTTTTGGGTCTTGGGAAGAGCCTGGGCTCAAAAACTGCCGTGTCCCTTGTGGTGCTGAGCCTGCAGACATCTGAAATCCTGGTTTATTGCCAGGCTGGGTTCAGGATGTCCCACCACCAACATTCCAGCCCTTGCGTTCACCCTTTGGTTGACCTTACTAAAAATGCATCTGGGATATGCTAAAAAAAAAAAATTAAATGTTCTCTTTGCTGTCTTATTCCTTTTCTCCCTTGTATGCCTTTCCAAACAGTGAAAAAGGCCTGGGAAGACATTGAGGATGTTTCCTGTCGGGATTTCATTGAGGAATACATCACTGCCTACCCCAACCGGCCCATGGTACTGCTGAAGAACGGGCAGCTGATCAAAACCGAGTGGGAAGGGACCTGGTGGAAATCCAGAGTGGAAGAAGTGGATGGAAGTCTGGTGAAAATCCTTTTCCTGGTAGGAATTTCCCTTCTCCCATTAGGATTAAATTTGAAGCTGGGGATCTGATCAGCTGTTTTCCTTGCTAATCATGGAAGTATTGAGGTTGGAAGGGCCTCTGAGATCTTGGAGGCCCTGAACCATGTGCCCAAGTGCCACATCCACAAGAGTTTTGGACAATTCCAGGGACAGTAACTCCACCACTGCCCTGGTCAGCCTGCCACGGCATGAGCACCCTTTGCAGGAGGAAGTTTTCCCTGATACCTGATTAGAGATTTCAACATTTAAATTATTGCCTTTGACAATTTATTGTCTGTTCTGAGTGCTGTTTGTCAATCCTCATTGTTGTCTCCTTGTGCTCTCTCTATGTCTCACTCCAGGAAGCTCTTCCCATGGGATCTGCAAGTGTTTCCTTCTCATCCCCACAAGAGGACAGACGTTGTGAGTGGATTTACCGAGGTTCCACTCGCCTTGAGCCCATGTTCAGCATGAAAACTTCCACAGCTTCCACCCAGGAAAAGAAGCAAAGTGGGCAAACCAGGACTCGTCCCAACGTTGGTTGGTGCCATCTTTTGGTTTCATTTCGATCCTGGGATTTAACTGGAGGGTGGTTTGGGTTTTTTAGCAGAATTCCTGGAGATTTCAGGTTTCTAGGTTTTGGTATTTTTTTTTTTCTGACAGGAGATTTCAGATTTCCAGCAAGTCTTTTCTCCTGGCACAGGAGATTTAGATTTCCAGGGTTTTTGTCCTCTGGCATAGGAGATTTAGATTTCCAGTGGGATTTTTCTCCTGGCATAATGGCACAAAACCAAACTGCATTTGGGTGAAGTGAGCAGAATTTTTGAGGGAGTTGCTGTGCTCCGAGCTCAGTGATGATCCACCCACCATTAATTCCAAATCCCTCTGTTCTGGTTCCAGTCAGTGTCTTGGGGCCCGTACAGCCAACTTGGGATAACATTAGAGATTTTTCCTGCTGACTCTCTGGTTTTTCACCTTCCCCACCAGGTGCTGTGAGGAGCAAGGGCCCTGTGGTCCAGTACACCCAGGATTTAGCAGGAACTGGTCCCCAGTACAAGGCTCCAGAGCCAGCTGCACGTCCCACGTCTCCACAGCCTGCGGAGATGGAGTAAGTACCAGAGCCACCTCCAGCACCTTCCACCTCTTTGCTTCTCTCCAGCACTCAGCTCTCTCAGGCATCACCTTTTCTGTGCAGAGGAATCCTCAGGTGTCCTCCGTGGCTTCAGCCATGATTTTGGGGGAAAACTTTTACATAAAGCTGCTGAATGAATAACTGGGGGCGGGAGCCGAGCGCCAAGACCCCCCGAGCCAAATATTCCTCCTCAGGGCTAAAGCTTCGCACTTGCCTTTCCGAGTTAGAGCTTTGCTCTTTCACTTCCCAAAATCTGAATTGCTGCCTCGTGTCACGATCCAGGCGCTGGCCCCCGGCTGCCTTGTGTCCCTCCACTTGGACTGACCTGCTCGCTGACCTCGCTGGGAATTCGGGATCAGCGGTCGGTCCCGGTGGGCACGGAGCACCCCACGGCCAAGCCGCTGCCAGGGGCCCAAGGGGGCCGTTCCCGGAGCTGCAGGCTGAAGGAGGCCTGGAGGAAGGAGGAACTCGGCTTGGTGATGAAGGGAGTGTGTTGGAGGACACCAGGGAACCTGGGAATGTGCTCGGGGACTGTTTAGGGGAGGGAGAGGCTCTCCCAGGTCGTTTTTGCCAGCGCTGTGGATTTCCCATCCGGATTTTTGGCCTCCTGGCCCCGTGCCAGCACGTTTTGTGCTCCGACTGTGCCCTGCTGGTGGGGCACGAGGGAGGCAGGACATGTCCCAGGTGTGAACAGCCTGTGCAGGAGATCAATCTTTACTCCCCACAGGCTCTCCAGCTGTAGCAGCAGCTCCAACCCCACCTGCCCCAGCCGGGGGTCTTGGTGGCTCCTCTCCAAGCAGCAGTGCAACATAACCCAATTTACCCCTGGAAACGCTCCCTCTGTGCTGGTCTGACCAGGATTTGGGAGGGGAAGCCACAAGAACATCACCTTTTCCATAAAGCCAGAGAAATCCTGGAAGATGAAGGAGGTCCTGGAAGGCACGGCTCGGCCCCCCAGCCCTGCAGGTCCCCCATGTGCAGGGAAGAGCTGGGCTGGGACTGGGACACCCCACGGGCAGTGTCACAGCACAAAGACAGCCAAGCTGGACCTGCAGCCCCACGTGTCATCACCGAATCCTTTCCCATTCAGGCCTTGCAGTGCTTTACGAGGAATTTTTTCCCTCTTGGGCCTCGCTTTAGGACGTGGTTTTTATGCAGCTGCTTCTCTGCCCTTAAATCCCAACTGCCCCTGGACAGGGGCAGGAGGCAGCCAGGCCTGGCCGTGTCCATGCTGGTCCCAGGGATTCTGTGGGGTTCAAAGACTTGGATTTCAGATTATTAAAACAAAGAACAGTCTCCTCACTCCGGTGCCTTGTTTCCTCTGAAGAAAGCCTGGATTTCTCCCCACTCTTTCAAGTTCTTCTCGTTGTCACCACTTCTGACTGCTTTAAGCCCATTTTTCCTCTTGCTCCTCTTGAGATGCGTTTGAACAATTTGCTTTCAGGCAGCTGTTGGCAGAAACCCTCACCCCTTCCTCCTCTCTTCTTCTCCTCCCTTTCTCCCCAATAACTTCACTGTTTTTCCTCTTCAGCAGCTGGTTTGGTATAGTTTTCTGTTTTATTGATGTAAATTGGTTGAAAACCTCCTGAATGGTTTGGGAACCTGCAGTTGATTGAAAACCCCTGAAATGGGTTGAGAACCTGTTGTTTTAAGAGCCCTTCCTGGCTCTTTCATCAGGGATGTTATTACACTCACTTGCACAATCTTATCTTGTTCCTTAGTCCTTGCAAGAGAATCCTCTGGATTTGCTCCTCCTA
Source organism: Chloebia gouldiae (assembly GCA_003676055.1). Lineage (NCBI taxonomy): Eukaryota > Metazoa > Chordata > Aves > Passeriformes > Passeridae > Chloebia > Chloebia gouldiae. Next base: position 18,605 of record QUSF01000650.1, on the reverse strand, counting down.
CTCAGGCCTGGTTGAGCTTCTGGAAACTCTGGTTTCTGCTGATCCAGGGGTTTCTTCATGGCCTGGTTTGTCCAGCTTCCTGGGATTAAGGCCTTGGGCATCCTTGTTCCCTTTCCTCTTTTCAAAATCAGAAGTCACTTGGAGCTGTAGCCGGGTTCTGAAATTCAGAGTGGTTTTGGGATTGCTGTAGCAGAAATAGCCAGAAATGGGCTGATTTTCACACTCACTAGGAAAAAAAAAAACACTGCTAGGACCCTTCTGTGGTTTTGAATTCCACGGGGCAGTGTTATTTCCGTTCCCACCGGTTGCTTTTCCATATTCCAAATCAGCTTCTTCTCCCCTCCTGCAGGTGCTCCGACACCCAGCTGGCCCAGGGCAGAAAGCAGGTGGCCAAGAAAAGCACTTCCTTCCGTCCTGGCTCCGTGGGCTCCGGGCACTCGTCCCCGTCCTCCCCTGTGCTCGGGGACACCCCGGCGGCCGGGAGGACGCTCCCAGCCCCGCAGCACCGGTGAGCAGAGCTCCGGTTGGGACACAGCCGTGAGTCCTCCCATCTGGGGTGCCGGGGCGCCTGTGGGGCCTGTGTGTGCTGTGTTTCTGACGGGGATTCACCACTCACATCGTGGAGCGGTGGAATCACCGAGGCTGGAAAAGCCTCTGAGTTCGTGGAGTCCCCCCAGCACTGCCGAAGCCACCACAGAGCCGCGTCCCCAAGTGCCACATCCCCTCGTGTTCCGCTCACTTAGAGAGACGGTGACTTCACCACCTTCCAAATCCTGCTGGTCACACCGTGGCCGGCCTAAACTGGGTGCTGTCGCCCACCTGGCCTCGTGTCCACCCTGTGCCCACCTCCCTTAACCCCATCCCTCCTCTGTCCCCGCAGCGTGCCCAGCAGCGGCCCCTCTCAGCCCTTCCACGGGATGATGGACCGCGTTCCCAACGAGCCGTCCTACCGCGCCCCTCTGGAGAAGCTCTTCTACCTTCCCCACGTGTGCAGCTACGCCTGCCTGTCGCGGGTGCGGCCCGTGCGCAGCGACCAGTACCGCAGCCGCAACCCGCTGCTCATCCCGCTGCTCTACGACTTCCGCCGCATGACGGCGCGGCGCCGCGTCAACCGCAAGATGGGCTTCCACGTGCTCTACAAAACGCCCTGCGGGCTCTGCCTGCGCTCCATGCACGAGATCGAGCGCTACCTCTTCGAGACGGACTGCGACTTCCTGTTCCTGGAGATGTTCTGCCTGGATCCCTACGTGCTGGTGGATCGCAAGTTCCAGCCCTACAAGCCTTACTACTACATCGCCGACATCACCAAGGGCAAGGAGGACGTGCCGCTGTCGTGCGTCAACGAGATCGACAGCACGCCGCCGCCGCAGGTGGCCTACAGCAAGGAGAGGATCCCCGGGAAAGGGGTGTACATCAACACCAGCTGGGAGTTCCTCGTGGGCTGCGACTGCAAGGACGGCTGCAGGGACAAGTAGGTGACTGCTCCTGGCTGAGGGGACAGTTCTGGGGCTGCGCGAGGAACGCCCCGAGTGGATCTGCTCTGGGATTTAAACCCATGCGGGTCAGGCCGTTGTGGGTTTCGTGGTTTGGGTGGGAAGGGACATTAAAAATCACTCAGTTCCAACTCCTGAGATGGACAGGGACACCTTCTGCTGTCCCAGGTTGCCCCAGCCTGGCCTTGGATACTTCCAGGGATGAGAAATCCTGAAGCAGCTTCTCTTGGAATGGAGTGGAATCAAACCACTTCTCTTGGTCTGATTCCGAGTCAAACCCTTCGTGCCCATCTCTGCCTACAGATGTGATTTATTTTCCTGTCTCCAGGCTGATCTCGTGTGTTTTCCTGCGTCTCTCTGCAGATCCAGGTGTGCCTGTCACCAGCTGACCATCCAGGCCAGCGGCTGCACCCCTGGAGGCCAAATCAACCCCAACTCAGGCTACCAGCACAAGCGGCTGGAGGAGTGTCTCCCAACAGGGTGAGCAGAGCCCTCACAAGCACCAGCCCCAGATGCACTGAGAGGGAAGTGATCCTGGATATCCCAGCGCAGGTGTGACCACCTGCCTCTGGTCTTGCTTCTTGTTGTGGCGTGGTTTGGGTTGGAAGGGGCCTTGAGGACCAGGCAGAACGTGGGTTGCTCCAAGCCTGCTCCTCTGCCATCTCTGTGCATGACCCCAGCACTGCCAACAGCCACAGATTTGGGGATGTTTCTTCATCCTGGAAGTTGTCACCCTTCTCCTTTCTTGCAGCGTTTACGAGTGCAACAAGAGGTGCAAGTGCAACGTGAACATGTGCACCAACCGCCTGGTCCAGCACGGCCTCCAGGTGCGGCTGCAGCTCTTCAAGACCCAGAACAAAGGTTGGGGCATTCGCTGCCTCGACGACATCGCCAAGGGCTCCTTCGTCTGCATCTACGCAGGTGGGAGCTCAGCTGGCACCTGGAAAGCACTTCAGTGGGAAGAGGGGTAGCCAGAGATGGGAATGGAGCTGGGGAAGGGGTCAGAGCACAGGGAGAAGGGTCTGGAGAGCTCCTGAGGAAGTTGGGGGGACTCATCCTGGAGAAAAGAAGGCTCAGGCGGGACCTTTTGGCCCTCTCCAAAGCCCTGGGAAGGTTTAAGTTGGACATTCAGGAAAATTTCTTCGTGGGAAGGGTGGTCAGGCACTGGCAAGGCTGTCCAAGGAGGTGGGAGAGTCACTGTCCCTGAAACTGCTCGAAAGCATGTGGCACTTGGGGACGTGGCTGGGTGGTGGCCTTGGCAGTGCTGGAGGGAGCAGTGGGACTCAGAAGCTCTTCCAACCTCCACGATTCCGTGATTCCAAATTGCAGCAGAAGGGGTGTAAAGCTGCTGCCGTGCCCGTTTTGGGCACTGGAGGGTGAAAGCTGAGCTGATGAACTTGCCCAACCCTGCAAGAACCCTTGTGGTGGCAGTGCCAGTGTCACAAGACATCCCCCGGGCTGTCCTTGAGGTGACCCAACCCCAGCCCTGCTTCCTGTGCTCAGCAAACCCGGCACAGCCCATGAGATGCAGAAGCTGCACAAGGGTTGCGTTGGCTCTGGAGCTGCCCACGGGCACGGCCGGAGCCTCCGTGCTCTTCCAGCCCTTCCAAGGCTCTGCTTGAGCTGTTCTGTAGAGATTTCTGGGCTGAAAAATCTCCATTTTAGCTCAACCGCAAGCTTCAGGGTTTTGTTGCATCAAGCAACAGGGTTATGTTGTCTTTTTCCAGCCCAGCTTTGGAATGAAGTGGTGTCATTCCTGTTTTCTCCTCCAAAGTGAGCTTTGGAGAGGATAAAAAGAGAAAACTCACCCTTCATTTCCCGCCCTCCCCCCAGGGAAAATCCTCACGGATGACTTTGCTGACAAAGAGGGGCTGGAGATGGGCGACGAGTACTTTGCCAACCTGGACCACATCGAGAGCGTGGAGAACTTCAAGGAAGGCTACGAGAGCGACGCCAAGTGCTCCTCGGACAACAGCGGCGTGGACCTGAAGGACGACGACGACGACGACGAGAACACGGGCACGGAGGAGCTGGAGGAATCCAACGAGGACAGCTCCGACGACAACTTCTGCAAGGACGAGAACTTGGGCGCGAGCTCGGTGCTGCGCAGCTACGCCACGCGCCGGCAGACGCGCGGCCAGCGCGACCACGGCCTCGCCGAGGCGGCCCCCAAGGACTCGGGGCTCGCCCGGCCCCTCGGCCACGACCAGCCCGCCACGGCCGCCCCCTGCAAGCTGCCCGTGGCCGAGGAGATGGCCAAGAGCAAAGTGGCCTCGTGGCTGAGCTCCGGCAGCGTGGCCGAGGGCTGCCAGGACGGCGAATCGTCCTCCTTCGGGATGGGCGAAGGAGGGGAAGGCAAGGCCGTGAAGATGGAGATCCCTGCAGAGAGGGAGAAGGGCTGCGCTTCCACGGCGGGAGATCTGAACGGAGAGGCGAAGGCAGCCAAGAAGGAGGTGAGGGGGAGATGAGGGAACAGGAGTTAAAGGCAGGGAGGTGCCCCTGCGCCAGTGGCTTTTCTCCCCGTGCAGCACATCCACAGCTGTTGGATGTCCCTGTCTCAGCTCCCCTGGCTTCTCTGGTGGGTCAGGGAGGTCCTTTTCCCTTCCCAGCGAGGGAGTTTGTGGCACAAGAGGCTGTAGAAGTCACTTGATGCGAGCAGAGCTGAACATCCTCCTGCCTGGGGACCTGAGGGACACGGCTGGGGAGAGCAGGGACGTGGAGGTGGTCCCTGTCCACCCCCTGCTCCAGGGAGGGCACTTGGAGTCCCCCAGGGAGGGGCATCTCCATGCTGGGTGTCACTGGATGTCACCCTGAGCGTGGGGACAGGCAGCATCTCACTCCTGAGCTGGCGTTTTGGGGAACAATTCCATAGAAAGGCTGGAGAGCGCTCGAGAAGGGAGAGATTCCAATCACCTGTGCTTCTCTCCTCTGCAGGGACCCGAAGAACCAGCCAAAACTCCTGGGTAAGATTCCTTAAATGGTTTCTCCCTGTCCTGTGGCACCATTTCCACGTGGCCTGTGGGCAGTGTCCCTGGAGGTCCGGGTGTGAGCTGCCCTTGTTGTGCCAACCCTGCAGGCTGGGCAGCCTGGGGAGGAGGTACGGCTACAACCCCTGCCCGCCGCGGCTGGAGGGGATCCGCAGGCCGCTGAGTGGGACGGTGCTGCTGCAGAGCCGCCGGCGCTCCCTGGCCCTGCCGCCCGCCTCGGAGGTGAGCGGGACCCCCAGAGCCCTTCCACAGCAACCTTGAACCTCCTCTGGGGCTGTTTCCTGCCTCTGCTTCCCAGCTGAGCGCAGGGGTTTGTGGTTGTAGCTGTGGTTTCTCGGAGGGCAGTCGATTTCCGTTGGATTTTGGGAGGTTTGGATTTGGGTTGGGTTTGGCACCTTGGTTTGCACACCTGGGACGCATTGCTTGGCAGAGCCATCTGCAGGAAGCCATCCTGGCCAACTATCCTCGTTTTTGGGGGACTTCTCCCTTCCCTCTGAGCACCACCGAGTGCTCCAGGATCCCAAGCAGAACTCAGCAGCCCCCCAAAATCCCACAGGTGTTCCAAACACCGACTTGTGGGATGTGCCCAGAGGGGGGATCCCCTCCCAAAGAGCGGGAGCAGAGGGGGTGAGCTGCAGGATTCCCCACATTCCTGGGGAAAAGGGAGGCTGGGATGCACTGCAGGAGCTGTTCCTGTCCCCAGAACGTGCTGATGGTGTCGAGCAGCACCGACAGCGACGAGGAGCACAGGGCAGGGCAGGCCCCGGGCACGGCCAACGACAGCGACGACATCCAGACCATTTCCTCAGGATCCGAGGAGGAGGAAGGGGAGGACAAGAAAAATCCATCATCCGGGTCAGGTGAGGGGGGAGACGAGGCCTGAGGGTGAGAAGTTTTGGTTGGAAAGCACCAAAGAGAAGGGCTGGTGAGGCTGTCGCAGCTTCTCCCGCCGTGTCCCACAGCTGAGGTTGGAACCTTCCAACTGCAAAATCTGCTCCTCAAAACCAGCTGGTTTTGGGTGTTGTAAGAAAAAGCAGCAGTGAGGTTTATGGTGGGTCAGCAGGAGCCATCCTGGAGCGCTGTTTTGGCTCTGAGGGGTTCCTCACCTCTTGAGCGGGCTCGGGGACAGCGCTGCCGCCACGTTCCTCTCTGCTGGAAGCTTCCCATCTCACGGCAGGTCCCGTGAAGAGACAGGTGGCCGTGAAATCCACCCGAGGCTTCGCCCTCAAGTCCACCCACGGCATCGCCATCAAATCCACGCCGCTGGCGGCGGCCGACAAGGGCGAGAGCGCGGGGCCCGTGCGCCGCAGCACGCGGCAGTTCTACGACGGCGAGGAGAACTGCTACATCATCGACGCCAAGCTCGAGGGCAACCTGGGCCGCTACCTCAACGTGAGTGGCACCCCTGGGGCTCTTCCTCCCCGTGGAGAGGGGGAAAAGTGGGGAAAAAAGAGCAGGTTTGGGAGGATGCTGCTGAGTGACAGCAGCTGCTCCGGCCTGCTGGGAGCAGGAATGGCCCCGTTACCTTGGAGTGTGGATTTTGTGACTCACGCTGGGCGTGCAGCCCGTTCCAGCAGGAGCCAGGAATGCTGCTTGTTTATAAAGGCAGCGTTCAGGGCTGGCAGCTCGGCCTCCCTGCCCGGGCAGGGCAGCTCAGGCTCTTCCCTGTTGCCATTACAGCACAGCTGCACCCCGAACCTCTTCGTGCAGAACGTCTTCGTGGACACCCACGACCTTCGTTTCCCCTGGGTCGCCTTCTTCGCCAGCAAGTGAGTGCTGGAGTGCTGGGAGGGGCTGAGGATTCCTGGGCTTTGGTGGGACCTGGCTGGGTGTTCTCTGCTCCTGGAAACTTCTTTCCGTTTCCTGTCATTCCTGTGCAGAAAAAAACCTTGGTGGCAGGTGAAATCCTCGTGCTGGAAATCTTGGTGTGATTTCCACCAGCTTTAGGCCTTCCCAAAGGGCAGAGTGAGGCATGGAGCAGCCAATTTTTGAGTCACGGTGAATCCCTGCTCCTCCAGTGAATCCTCACGGGAATAATTCCACAGGGAACTTTATCCCTTTCTCCCTGCTGCCTCAGCCTCGTCCCGGAGCGCTCACATGGAAGCGTGGCTTCCTTCCATCCTCCACTTTCTCCTCTGTTTTGGAATAGTCTCACCCATCCCACGTGGTTTTTCTTTGCCAGGCGGATCCGAGCCGGCACGGAGCTGACCTGGGATTACAACTACGAGGTCGGCAGCGTGGAGGGCAAGGAGCTGCTGTGCTGCTGCGGGGCCATCGACTGCCGGGGCCGGCTGCTCTGAGCCTCCCCTGCTCCCAGCAGCTCCCGCTTCTCCAGGGGCCTGCTGCTCCCTTTCCCTCAGTGAGGGTCAAGTTTCTTCTCAAGAGGTTCTCAGTTGTCCCGTTCACCTGGAAAATCACAGATGGACACAGAAGAGGAGCAGCCTCGGGCTGTGCTGGGGGCTTCTCCCACCTTCCAGAGGCACAAAACAACAGGCTCCCTCAAGGAATGAGTTTTTCCTGCTTTCTTCCACCTTTCCACCAAATGTGAGGCACAAACCTCCTTTTTCCAGCATTCCCGGGAAGTGCTTCCCAGTTGGGACCGAGGCCTTGAAAGTGGGAGGGAGGATGGTGGAAAGAATCCCTGGAAGATTGGACCAATCAGGATTTATAGAATTCAAGCGACAGAAGACAAAAAGTATCGGTCGGTGTTCACCTGTGAGCTGTAAAGAATCTTTCAGTTGCTAAAAAGCAATAAAAGTGCGTTTTTCTATTAAAAACAACCTACCTTGATCTTGAGACCCAGCAGAGAGCCCTGAAAAAGCAGGGTTGAACTGCTGCCATCATCCTGGTTTCCGTGGGCTTTGCAGGAAAAATGCCAGACCTGGATGGGCCCAGGCAAAGGGATAAGGAGCTCCCACATTTTCACCTTTCCTTCACCTCTCCTCAAAACAAACACTCCTTAAACCTTGGGAAAATTACCTAAAACTTGGGAAAATTACGGAGCAACGGGTTGGGATTTTTTTGAGGAAGCAGATTTGCTGCCTATTCTCATCTCCAGCTTTCCCAGAGTGTCAGGAGAGCCCCAAGCTTGGCCCAGACTCCAGCTGGGACAGCCCCAGACTGGTTTGGGCTCCTGGGCAGGGGAGGGAGGAAGCGGCGCCAGCCCCGTCCGGCTGCTGGACACGAACCCAACACGGAAAAAAGCACCAGGACCTGGCAGCCACAGGTGTGGGGCTTGGGTTTCTTCTTTGTCTGGGGGCAGGAAGGAGGCAAAGGGTTCAAAAAAAAACCACTCTTGAGGAGTGGAAAAGAGGTGAGGTTTGACAAACCGGGATCAAATCTCTCATTGTTGACGTGGAAAAGCCCAATCTGGGGGGTGGTGGAGTCCATTCCAACCATCCCAGCCCCCCAAAACCAACACCAGCCCACTCAATGCAGCCTTGCACAAGAGAGGCTTGTTGGGTTTTTTTTTCCTGCTAAATAACCTTTTATTTTTTTTTCTTTGTAAAATAAAACCTTTCTGGGGCCTCCTGGAGCTCCAGTTCCATCCTGAGCGTCCACCTGAATGGAGGCTTTGTCCTCCCAGCGGGGCTGCAGCTCCTCAGGGAACCCAAACCCACGCTCCAGCCTGGGCTTGAAGACTTGGAGAACTTTCAGGAATAAAAAAAAATACATAAAACCATCAAAATCCTCAACTCTGCCCATTTTTAGCATTGCTTAAGGGATCTATGCCAAAATAACACCTCACCTCAGGGCCGTTGTGCCACTTCACAGAATATGCCCAAATCCTGTAAATTTTTTTACCCAAGTTTATTAGTTTTTTTAACTTTTAATATATTTAACTTTTTATTTTATTTAAAAAAAAAAAAAAAAAAAACAACAAAACAAGTTTTGGTCTGACATTGGTTAATGGTCCTTTCCCCCCACCCTCCCACCCCTCCGTGCTGGGAGGTCTCACAGCATCCCGGGGGATGCAGGAGACAGAGCCAAGCCCGGCTCCTTCTGTCTTCCAAATAAATAGAAAGAAAAAGCAAAAAAAAAAAAAAAAAAGAAATATCAGTTGGAAATTTGTCCTGTTACAGCTGGGAGAGGCCACGGAGAGGGAGAGACTCAAAATCCATTTACCGAAGAGAAATGAGAGGATTAAACTCTGTGAGACACGAGGAGTGACTCAGCCCCGCAGCTTCCTTCCCCCAAGTACTTCCATAGTGTCATCCCATCATTCAGGCACTGAAACACCCAGGAATTCCCTGCTCCTCCCTCCCAGTTCGGCGGAGCAGGGGCTGAGCCGGCTTTTCCAGCCGGACACAGGTCAGGGAAAGGATTTTTTTCCCCTCCCTCCGGTGAAGGAATGGTTGGGAAAGTAGGAATAACGCGGAGCCCGGCGAGGGGCTGGGGCCGAGCTCTTGGCCAGAGGTGGGAAGGAGCCGCCCCGGTGGGATGGAGCCGCCCCCGGGGGGCCGGGAACCCCCCCGGTGGGAGGGAGCCACCCCGGTGGGATGGAGCCGCCCCGGTAGGAGGAACCGCCCCGGTGGAACGGACAGAGCCGCCCCGGTGGGACGGGAACCACCCCGGTGGGACGGGAACCATCCCCGGTGGGACGGGAACCGCCCCGGTGGGACGGACGGAGC